>JAQZBX010009753.1:32908-45612 GCA_029593785.1 Cabassous unicinctus
CCCCCCCCCCCCCAAGTTTCTTCTCACTGACATCCAATCCTATACTGTATATCAAATTGAATACCCAACCTCAAATTTATTACACTTAATATTCAATGTATAATCTTTCCCACCCACCTTGGTCAATTCCAGAATCCCCCTATATAATTATAACTGTCTCCTCAATCCACCCAATTACTTTTTCCAGAAATTTAAGAATCACTTTTCAAATTTCCCTTACATTTATCTCTAAATTAAATCAGGTACATATAATAATTTACTTCCCTTCATTTGTTCTGTTACCCCAACTGTGCAAGCCGCCACTATAATTTACAGAGATTATAGTCTATCCTAAATGTTCTTCATATATATATATGTATTCATATATATATATATATATATATACTTATACATATATATATATAACTTTATTAATCCTCTATAGGAACAGTAGTCTGATAATCCAGATAAAAAAATATCTGATCATGTCCATGGTTAGTTCGTGTTGAAATCTTCCCATTGGTCACAAGTTCCCAACTTTATTTTGGCCCTTTCATCTGTCCAGCCCCAGGTCCTATTATTCTTCTACTTCTCCCTCTTTAGGTACCTATTACACTTGCCTTTTTTGTTCTCCTCCATGATTTTTCTCTACCCAGAATTCTTCTCTCCATGCTGCCACACTTTCTTTTTTTTTAACTGTATTCGTTTTTAGTTCTCAGTTTGTCTCTTTATTCTTTGAGTTAAACAATCTTATTGAGTGCTACTGTGTGCTAGGCACTTGTTTACCCTTATCTTCTACTGCATGCTCTCAAACTATGCGTCTTCATACCACAAGTTACATTTGCAATCAGTTAACTAAACAAATTGTATAATTTATTTTCCAGAGTATAAATTCTCCAACAGCAAAAGTTCATTTTATCAGTGTATATGTTTAGCATAGCAATATGTGAAATTCATGCCCTATAATAGGTGCTCAAAATAAATAGGTATTGTCTGAGCAAAAAATAAAATAATGCTATTAGCAAAAATGTAGCAAAACTTATGTAATAGAGCTGAATTGTTCCTAGTGCTAGAGGAAAATTGTTACTTAAAATTCCTCATTGAATATATAAGTTGATAGAGTCATTTTTTATAAATATGATTTAAACTTCCAGGACATGTATATATTTCCCAACTGAATTATTGGCTCAATGATTCTTTATTTCCAGAATAAATATCAATTACTGGAATCAAAGTAGGAATAAAAATGTCCTAGTAATGTTCTCCATTATCACAGTGGATTGTTTTTCATTGTCATAAATGATAGCAGGCAACAACTTTTTAGGTATTACATACGTGACTACATTATTTAAATTTATTAATTTCCTACTTGAAGGAGACAGGACTTTAGAATGTTTTGACTATTCAGTAGCAAGAAACTGAACTGCTACTTATAGCGCTTCTATTTTTAGCCATATTTTAAAAACATTTATTGTTGCTCTAATTGTTAAAACAACAACAACAACAACAACAACAACAAAAACCACCAAAACCGTGTCCATCTGGATGTATAGAACTGTGAAAGACATTTCCAGGCATAAATCAACTACTCCTTAATGTCAGGCACTGGGTCTAAGTCTCAGAAGTCTATCACCATACACCTACATCCAAAGCAAGACTCTGTGGCTGGCCAGATAGCCTAAGAGCCTGGCCCTTTCTCTCCTCCCTCTTTTTATCAGAAAGAAAACTATTTCTCAGAAGCTTTGATTGTGATTTTCCCTTTTCTCTCAATGGAAGAACTTGGTCACATTGACAAAGTCTATGTACAAGAGGCTGGGAAATTAGAATTCCATTTAAGGCAGACAAAGAGAATGGGTTGGAAATAGCTATTAGGGAATTATCCACAATAATCTTTCCCGAAGTAAAATATATATTCACGGGCAAAAACTTGAAAATATAAAATATTGAATACAGAAAATTTAAATTGTCATACTCTCACAATCCAGGGATAACCATTATAAATTAATACATATGTGCTTAGATTTCTGATTTTTAAATTTATCTTACTGATCATTTTCTCATATTGTTCATTAACATTTATTTTTAAAACTATATTCTATTTTATGGATGTACAATTCATTTAATTATTCTCTAGTCAATTACAATTTATTTCATTTGCTTTTCATTCATTTTTGTATTTAGCTGACCAGTTTATCAGGAATATCTTAATAATAGTAAATGTTGATTTAAAAGGACTTATGCCATTAAATTGCAACATTCCATTTTGCTAATTATATATTAATATGCATGTTAGTTACCTTCAATATTGATATAAAATGTTAAATGCCTTCATTTTAAAGTTTATTCAAAGTAAGTTTTTTCTTAAACGGAATATTAGCAAAAGTTGTTCATTCAAAGTTAGTATTGAACAAAGAAACCATAAAGTTAACTTAGGGAGACATATTAACAATTAAAGCATTTTTAGATAATAGCCCTCAGGATATCTTTCTAAATTTGGAGTAATTGAACTTTAACCTCTTATATGTTTATTCCTTGTCAGAGTTGTTTACAGAGAAAATTTAAAATTTTTAAGATAGTGTATATCAGAAAATCATGTACAAACTATTTTATATAATCCATTTGTGTAATGGTTGGTGCTTGTATTTTTAGGGCTATTAATTGTATATGTTAAAATGAGTGGCATTTGAAATTTTGAAGTACTTTGGAGGCCAAGACCAATATAGGCTGAATAGACTAAGCGTTTTCATATGACTTGAGTTGGAAGATCTTAAAAAAATAAAATGGAAGCGAATGGAAGGGAAAGGTGGGAGGAGCAGAGAAGGGAACACATTTGAATTATAAGGAATACATATATATATATATATATATATATATAAACACAGATGACTAGATTGGACATTTCATATTATGCCAGTTGATATTAAGAAAATCAACTTGGTACAGTTAATTTTCTTGCTCACTTGATTATTGTTAATCATCAATTCAAATAATTCAGGTTCTAAATTACATTTTTTGTTCTATGGATTTGGCGTCCATTCTTACTGATAAAGGGAACAGAGAAATTATTTAATTTCATTACTTTCTCTATATTTAATCATTTTTCCTTAGTATGTAATGTTTATTTATAGCTAAATTCAAGTTTAAAATGTAAATAACTAAAAACAGGCATTCTAATAATTAACCCTATATACTCTTCTATGATTAAAAAATATCTACTTTTATGGATACATACACACAAATATGTATACCTATACATATAGGCATATAAATATACACACACACACACATACTACATACACACACATATATGTGTGTATCTATACCTAAATACACATGCAAACAAATTTACATTAAATTTTGTCCTCATCTTGAATTTTCTAATATAATCTCATATTCCTTTTCTCTAAAGTGCAGGGTAAAAAAATTTTGTGTTTCCATTCCTACACACTTTTATATGTGAAGATAATTGAACAAGATGAACTCTCACAAGTTCCAGCAATGTAATTTGAGGTTTAGGTGGAGGTTAAGTGCTTTTCATCTTGCCTTTTATTAAGTAGTTTGTTTGTAGATTAGTAGCAGTAGATTCTTCTACATTTCTTAATAACCTATTTAAACCTTGGTACTGACAACTTTAAATGATACTGTAAGGTTTTTGTTTGTGAATACCAGGAGTAGAAAGTTGGAATCAAATATCTCCTTCTCAAAATTGTAAGGAGAGAGAGATGTTAGAGTCCTTTTTAAGAAGACAAAAATGCATGGTAATTAAGATATCTGAGTTATTTGTGGTATAGTGATAGTGATAAGCCTGTAAGAAATAGCCTGTGACTCTATAATAAAAGGTTTGATAGGAAAAATACACCCATATTTTATATTATGTTGTATTTTGTCCTTTATAAAAAACACTATGAGAATTACATTACCAAAATCTAACTACTTAGATAAGTCAAATGCATTTGCTAATAAAATAGCAAGCACTTCAGTCATTTGAAATTGAACATACTATTTCTCTTATAAGGTTTACATAATTCATAAATAGACAACAGTAGAGCATTTTAAGTCTTTAACTGGATGAATGATAGTGAGTTTCAATGACTCTAATTACAGGGACCATTTTTTGTGTCTCCCTGCAGCAAATGAATTGAACCTTCACATATAAACAATGTAAAACTAAACGATATAGAAATGTTCGTTTTGAAGTCACTTTGATTCTGAAATTATAAAACAGCATCTATATTATCTAGGATTCAATAGCTGGAAACTCTCAATGGGCCAAGTTATAATGATCACAGACTTTTCATGTTTGTTCTTTACATGCTTTATCTAAAACTCACATTTAAAACCATGTAATAGAATTTCGATCTCCACAGAACAAATTCCAAGGAAACTACATCCTAGCATATCTCCTTTAAGTTACTTCTATATCCTTTGATATGAATTTTGGATGAATAAGATATTTGTCTTGGCAAAATAGAAATATAACCTTTCTACTTTATGCTGTTGACACTTCCTTACCATGGAGTGCACTTACCATTGCATTCTAGGAGTGATGTAAGGAAGAAACTCAATGTATTGGTCAATTAATACATTAGTTAATAAAGGTTTTCATGTCAGCCTAGTTCTAGGAGGATACAATGTACATATAAACACATGCACTTTTTTTGTTAAGAGAAGTCATCTTGATGAATCTACTTGGGTATAGGCCCAAACCAAGCAATTATTCAAAAGGAACCACATAAGAGTTCTTTGGTATAGAGATAGACAACTGTTGACTACAGCATCAAAATTCTTCTGACTATGGTGGCATCTGCTATGCGTAATAGTACCTAATCTGTAGTTTCATTTGAGTACTAGTGGGAGCATGCTAACTAATTCAAAGGTGCTTGGTAAGAATCTTGATGATCGCTATCAGGTCCAAAAAACAATTTAAATTCTTTAATTTTCATAACAAAACTGGAACTTCTAAAAGGATCTTAATAACAAATGGTTTATGTGAGTAAAGATGTGTTTCTACAGTAGCCTCAGCCTCCATTTAGGGGCTAAATGGCACTGGAAAAGTGACAAATAAGTGTTCCAGACAGTAAATGATCTAGTTCTTAAGAAAATTAGTTAATATTTTGGCTGCAGATTGTCAAGGAAGGTATTCTGAATATGAGAAGCATGAGCTAGGGTTTGAAGAAAACATGGATCTGGAATAGGCTGAAGGAAGACATGATACACAGTGAGACCAGCAGGTACAAAGGGTGAGAAAACATGATCCTGATGTGATCAGGCAGGATATACAAGCCATTCTAATCTGAATCACTCTGAATAATAGGGCCACGGTTGGACCATTAGATTGGAGCTATAGGGTCAAAAGGAGTACTATGCTAAGGAGATGTCTGGGGAAGCCTCTAAAGTCCATCAATGAGGATATTCATGATGAAATCATGGTTTTAAATATATCAGTCTGGCAGTGGTAATCAAGATTGATTGAAAAAGAGAAAGATACAAAACAGACTGTCTTGAAGTCTTCTAGAATATTCCAGATGTGATGTGATTGCAGTGAAATGAAAAAAGGGAAAAAAAGTAGATGCCAATTGCTTGCAGTTCAGTGCGCTACATTGGAAAGAAGTTAATTGCATGAGGGCATGGGCAATATCCTCATCATTTTTTACACCTTTTACCTAAACCAGCCTTAGATACATATAAAAGGAATGTTTTTAATTAGTCAGTTAATGGAAGTTCAGTTGTCGAATTATCAAAAATTACTTGTGTGACCAAAAGCATTCATTTAATGTCTCTGGAGTGGATTGAATAGAGAACTACATAATTCTAAGGTCCTTTCCAATTCTCAAATGCCTCGATTTAGTTAAATGAGAAAAGCGTTTCCTGTCCATGAGGAAACCAAACTTATTTTAGTATGTTAAGGAATTCTTTTCTGTAATGAAAATATAGCCCTTATGGAGGCAGCAGATTTGGGAAGACATTTCCATAGAAGGTCAAGTCTCTTCTTTATCCAACCAGTTGTTTATGAATTTTTTCAAAGGAGAAATCTAATAACACCTAACTGACTTTCATTAAGATGGTCATCTCTTGGGACTTGTGGCTGTCTAGGATGATAGCATATTTCCATTCCTTACTCAGAGGAATTGCCTAATATAGCAGTTTGGCATTGTTTATGAATTCCAAAAAGTAGTGATTCGATTATGTTTGTAAACTGGTCTGTCAGAATCACTTTTGCTTGATTAAATTATGATTAGGACTTTGATTGGACCACATCAGTAGGTCATTGAATCTCCGTCCTTTGGTGGGTGGGGACTCATGGAGAAAAGACATGACAAAGGACAGAGTTGGGAGTTTTTTGAGCTAGAGCCTGGGAAGTGAACACACAGAAGAAGAATGTGGAGGAATAGAGATGGCTCCGTAGATATCGCAGAAGCCCTGGGGAGAGAGACAGAGCTATTCACCTGATAGTCAACAGCTGGCCTTGTGGAAAGAGCACAACAGCTGAGACTGGAAAGAAATGGAGCCCTGGGGAGAGAGGAACCCAAGAAGCCTGAACTCTTGGCAAATGTCAGCAGCCATCTTGCTCTAACATGTGGCAATAGACTTTGGTAAGGTAAGTAATTTATGCTTTATGGCCTGGTAACTGTAAGCTTCTATCCCAAATGAATACCCTTTATAAAAGCCAACAGATTTCTGGTATTTTACATCAGCACCCTTTTAGCTGAGTAATACACCTAGCTTACAGGGATTTCTACAAATTTTATGTTGTGATCCAGTAACTATTTTCTGATACAATGGTTTCTGTGGTAGTTTGATATTATTTATGAATTCCAAAAAGAAATATAGATTATGTTTGTAAACTTCTCTATTCCTCTGGGCCTGAAAACCCATTGGTTGTATTAAAGTCAGCTGAGACATCTGATTAAATTATGTTAAGATTAGGGCTTTGATTCAACCACATCATTAGAATGTAACTCAGCATTGAGTTCCTGCCCCCTCATTGGGCTGATGAAACAGACTCTCACATTGAAATAGTCACACAGGAGAAGAACACAGAGGAATAGACACAGCTCATTAGACATAGCAGAGGCCCTGGGAAGAGAGATGAGCCTGATAGTCTACAGCTGACCTTGTGAAGAGGCCAGAGCAGCTGAGCCCGGAAAGAAACAAGCCCCATGAAGAGAGAGGAGCCTTATGCCAGCCTACAGCTGAGATTGGAAGAAGCTGGGACCATAGAGCCTTAAGAGGAAAGAGGAAGGCTGAACTCTAGCAGACATCACCCGCCATCTTGCGTCAACACGTTGCAACGGACTTTGGATGAGAACATACCTCAAGGTACCTTCAGTTGGACTCTTTAGAGCCTTGTGACTGTAACCTTCTACCCCAAATAAATACCATTTATAAAAGCCAACAGATTTCTTGTACTTTGCACTAGCACCCCTTTGGTTGACTAATACAGCTTCTCAGAATGTTAAGGGGATTGGATATATAAAAAGATGAAAAGGAAAAACTAATCAGGAAATAATAAGAAGCTGAGAAAACAAAAGATGATGTTAGTAACCATGAATAAACATTCATATATATTGCATATGTACTCATTGAAAATTTGCTATGGGTAGGTGCTGTTATAATACAGAAGATACAGAAAGACACAAAATGGATGAAAATCCATGCCCTCATGGAACTTATATTTGTGTATGTTGGAAGTTTTAGAAAATAAGTTTCATGAGCTCAAACTCTTGATTGGAAAAATTCTTTTGCTTTAAGTTCATGCTCAGTTAAATTATAGGGTGACCCTTTTCACACCTTAGCTTTCAAACCCCAGAAGATGGAAAATAAATGTCTGCATACAATGTTCAAATGTATTCTTGAAACAAATGGTGCATGATAAAAAAGCTCATTTGCAGATTGTTGCTAATTGTGTCTCTTACATATACTTTTGCTTCATTCAGGATGAATTACAGTGGTACAAAATGATTATACATTTTAGAGAAGAAAAATTTACTGCCTAGATGCTATAAAATTTAATGGCCTTTCCTTTTTCTAATGTTTTATCACTGGCTCCAATGGACTAGGACAACTCCCATAGTGTAATTGTGAATAATTCAGTGTTCACATGTGAAGCAAGTAAGAAAAGATTAGAAGCCTATTTAAGGGATACTAGAACTGTCAGATATTATTAGTAAAGCATGTTGAGTAGAGAGCAACAGAAGAGCTGATTACTACTCTAAAATATTATCTCCCAGTAGTCACTGAAGTATTAACTTTTTTTTCTATATGGCCATAAAAATATTGTGATGTTTCTTACCCCTTTTTTTCTGTGTTTAGGAAAATGGATCTTGATCAGTGCATGTCCTTATTGCCAAATATAGAACCATTTTTGAAAGGTGCTTTCTCAACTAGTTTCTGAATGACCATGGTCAGCCAGTTGCATTATTTGAGAGAAATGTGGTCTCCAGTAATTTTCACATTCTATTGGTACCTGTTGTAGATGTTGCTGGTGCTCTATCCATTTATAGACCTGTGCACCCCGCCCTCTGCTATAAGTGTTGACTGCTAAAATCTCATAGCTGCCCCCTTCTTCAGGTGCTTCCCCTCCACTGGGAGGCCAGAGCTCTCCCTCATGCCCTGGAAGGGAGAGCCTCAGCCATAATCTGCTAGTATTAGATACATAAGGTTGGCCTCTTTGCCTCAAAATGGGACTGATTTCATGATACACCTTATCTCCAGAGCAACCCCATGGGATCAGGCAAAGACTGGTCTCCATCTGAAACTCATATTCTTGCTTAGCTTCTCTTCCTCTGCCCTGTCCCTTCTGTGTCCTTCATGCCCGTTCTCCAGAGAGTACACCCCAGATAAATCACTGAAAGAAGAATTCTCCTGCAGACCCAACCTAAGACATGATCTATCTCTGGATGGATTTATTTTTTTTGCAGAAGCCTCCACTGTGTCTATGCCTTTACTGGTCCTTTAAATATGTAAACACAGCTGACTTAAACAATTCACAAACTAAAGGCAGTTTCTGGGGTTTTCTCATTTCCTTAATTCCCAATTTTCTCCTGAGTCACTTATTTAATCTTTTTCACTTGGACCCCTGATGTCAGAACTGCAAAACTGACTTCAGTATCCTCTTCTGATGCATTAAGCCCATTGCAATTACCTTCCATAAGCTACAGCACTGCCAGAACTTCAGCACTGCCAGACCTTGGGTCTTTCATTTGGTTCTGGCAAGGATACACCCATGCACCAGGAAGTCTCTGCCCTGGCTCCTTCAGGGTCTATAGGTAAATGGGAGAATAGGATAATGTGGTGTTTTGTTTTGGTCAAGTGTGAAGAAAGAGAAAAGAAGAAAATAGATCTTCCAGGATCACTCCAGAGAAAAGTTACAAAATAATATACATAAGCTAAAGAAAAAATTCAGTAGTACACAAAGAACTGGAAAGCTACAGGGCTCTGGGAATTTGTCACGGAGATGCCCAGTCTTGGAGTATTAAGGCAAGGGCTGAGGAAGATAAAAACTGCAGGAGCTCAGGAAACCAAGTGGAAAACTGTGAGACGCCATCAGCAGAAGGCTGCCCTTGCAGGCAGAATGCTTCGTGGTGAGAAAAGTGATATTTACTATCCCCCTCTTGTTTTCCTCCCAATAGTCAAATTATTAAGATTATATCTGCTCTTTATATCTTTTTTTAATTATATGGGACAATTTCTTTAGAAAACAAGCATAGCATTATCTTTTCTATTAAATTGCTAACAAGCTCTTAAATCTAGTAACTGAATAAAACGTAAAAAGAACCAACATTTTGTGTGGTTGGTTGTGGTATACACACAGCATAGTTATTGTCTATTTGCAAGGTAGAGAATGACATGAGAATTTTTAAAAATTTGGGTGAGGAGGAAACTTGGGAGAGGGGTTTGGGAAGGAATATGATATGATTATCAAGTTATAAAAAACAGTAAATCATAGATAATCATTATGCCTTAAATGTGCCAGGCATTCTTTTAAGCATCTTCCATACATTATGTTATTGAATCCATATGCCGACCCTATGAAATACTTGCTATTATTTTTTCCATTTTATGAGCCAGGCAAGTGAACCACTGAGAGATTAAATTTACACAGCTAGTAAGAGGTAAGGCCAGGAATAGAAGTTGAGAGACTGCTCAAAAGATTTAGCAAAGACTAGCCATCTGTCCTGAACATCACATCTCCCTTTCTCACCTAGTAAGAAAAATTTTAGAACTAAATGATCATGGGTCTGGGACCTGGCCCATGGGTGGTGATGGTACAGCTTCTGAATTGTGAGATTAAAGGGAAGGAGCACCTGTTCTTCATCTTCTCAACCTACTTCCTAAGGCCTGGAATGTGGATATGATGTTGAATCTAAATTAGTTATCTCAGACGATAAGTACAAGCCATGTATGAGGTTGGCAGCAGAATAAAATAAAAGCAGCTCAGGTCCCTGATAACTTTGGAACTACATTCCCAGCCCTGGACTGCCAGTCTTTTAAATGCGTGAAAACTAAACTTCTGTTTTGCATAAGTCAACTTATTTTGGGCCTTGGTTTGCCAGGACTGCTTTGACAGATACGGCACAGTGGACTGGCTTAAACATGAGTTTATTGTCTCTCAGTGTCAGAGGCTAGACGATCAGGACCGAAGTATTGGCAGAGCTTGCTTCTGCTCCAAAATCATTAGCATCCTGCTGATGGCAGTGCTCTAGCCCATGGCCATGGTCTTGGTTTCCTTCTGTGGATTTCTCTGACTTTTTCTTCTCTTAGATCAAATTTCATCCAGTTTGGCCATACCTAAATAGGATCCTGACTCACCTTAACATATTCAAAGGTTCTAGTTACAAATTTGTTCATTCCCACAGGGAAGCAGATTAAGATTTAAACATGTCTTTTGGGGGATACATGATTCAATCCCCAGCACTTGGTTAAAGAGTCCTATATATCCTAATTAATTTTTTTTTTTTTAAAGCAGAAAAATACATTGGAAAAAACATTGGACTGGGCTTCAGAGGACTGGAAAGTTGCTCTGAGGCAAAAAGAAAAATTATAACTAGGCAAATAATAAAATTATGAGCTAGAATACATGTAACCTAATACCCGTTGTAATTGAAAAATAATTTTAAAAATGAATAAAAATTCCTATACTATAGCATTTAATCAATTTGGAGGCCCTAATGGATTATATGACTTCTCTTTCTACATTAAGTATGTAACTAGCATCTTTTTAACAGATTGATTACACAAAATTGATTCTGTTTATAGAAAATTGATTTATATGTAGTTTCAAAGTTTCTTTACAAATAGATCAAACTAAATACACTGTATACATTATATTACATTAATTATATATACTATATATGCCATACATATTATATTTTCTTGAAAAGCTCTTAATTTTAAATTTATCTTTCTAAATATGGAAAAACTCAATCCATTACTAGAACATTTTTAATATCTATCATTTATTTTCTATGCCTTACATATATTTTTCTATACTTAAAAAAAAAAAAAAGGACATTGATAAAAGTATTTTTAAGGTTTAGAATATGCAGTTGAGTAAGAAATACCCCAGAGGGTAAAACCCATGATAGCAGGGTTCATACATGTTTGTTGAATGAAAATTATAACTACTGTACTAAGACAGATGTTTCATATTGATGAAACTTTTCCACAGTTGAAAGTTCCCCCAATAAAAATCCTAAAATGGTTTTGTTTTTCATTAAAACTGTTTCCATTTAATCATTCAGAAATGAATTAATATAAACAAATACTTATGATTTATTTTTCTCCTATTTGTAGACTTTTTAAAATCTCGGGGGTCAAGAATGTTAGCTCTTGATATTCTATTCTCTTACTCTTGCATCATTTTCGAATTAAAATTTTTTTCTCTATTCTCAAAGGGCTCAGGAATTCACTCTAAGCCCTATTTTCTCCTCAATTTATCTAGATTTTCTAAATCATTCTCTTTACGCATCTCTCAAGATAGTCCAATTATTTATTTTGTTCTGATGAACGATGTTTACTCCTTAGGACTCACACATAAGTCACATTGCTGATTCCGCTACTTCTATTAGCTCATTTCCAGCCTATCAGCCATGCTAAATTTTATTCTGGAGAGTTTTCCCACATTTTAAAAGAAAATAGAGAGTTAGGGTGGTCCCAGGAGCTTGTAATATTGATATTAAAAAGGAGTGAGGGTTAGTTTTATTTTCCATGCATGGTGTGTATCACACATTATATGTCATCAACATGGAAGGACTAACTGAAACAAAACTTTCTGAATTTTCTGATATATGGCATGTGCTTTTGTTAGTAGGGAACTTTTTTCCAAACCAGAATTTTTTTTTTTTTTTGGTTTCAGGAAATGGTGAGGTTGATTCTTATTTCCTCCATATCAGCTCACAACGGTAATTCTTTCAACAGCTGTGAAGCAGTAAATGAAATATTGACTGAGTTGCTTGTCATTTAATTTGCAATGATTTCAGTGCTTTTCAAGTGCTAGGCAAGGCACGGGGTATAATTCAATTGTAATTTGAGGACATAAAACAACTTACAAGTTAACTGGAACACAGAAAGGTTAATGCAGGTTTTGAAAACTAATTAGTAAATAAATGTCATGTCATGCCGATTAGTTACTCAGCATTTTCCTGCTTACTATTTTTTTCTCCATTTTAGTTAAAAATCAATGTAAATGTTTCATGAGTTTTTAGTCCATTTTGGTTTCTAGA
>JAQZBX010009754.1:0-45354 GCA_029593785.1 Cabassous unicinctus
TGTCCTATTACATGTGTAATGCTTTGGAATATATACTTATGTTTTCATTTCATTTATAATATTATTTATTTGTGTTTATTTCTTCGTTTATTTTTCAGAGGGGTTTTTAATTTTATTAGCCTTCTAAAAGAACCAACTTCTAATTTTACTGATCTTCATTATTGCATAAATATTTTCTATTGTGTTAATTTCCTTTATATTTATTATGTCCTTTCAATTTCTTTGGGTCTTTTGCTCTTCTTCTTGAGACTCTCAGACTTTTTCTACTGTATTAATTAAAGTTATGAAATTTCCTCTAAACTCTGCTTTAGCTATTTTTCACAAGTCTTCCTGTTTCATAGTTCGTATACCAGCCAGTTTAAAATATTTTAAAATTTTATTGTGATTTCTTCTTTGATCCAAGGATTATTTAAAAGTATTTTTTAATTTCCAGAACCATGATTTTTCTGGTTAAAGTTTTATTATGATTTCTCACTTAATTGAGAAATTAAACATATATATCATATATCTTTTCAGTTGAGACTTTCATGGCTCAAAATTGTTGTGTGAGTACTTGAAAAGAATATATAGTATATTCTGCATTGGGTATGTAATTATAAATTAGGTCAAGTTATTGTGTTGGTCACATTTTTTATAATCACACTGAAATTTTGTTTATTTTGTAAATTGCTAAGAAAAATGTATTAAACAATCCTACTGACTTTCTCTATCTTCTAGTTCTATCAATTTTTGCTTTATATGATTTGAGAATATTTCATAAGATGCATACAGATTTAGAATTGTGTAAACAAATTTGTTTTGTTAGAGAAGTCACTCATATTATTTTGAAATATCCCTTCTTGCCATAAAGTTTACTTTGGCTGATATTAATATAATAATATCAGCCTTCCTTTGGGTAGTGATTTCAAAGCATATATTTTTTATGCTTTTATTTTCAACTCTTCTATTTCCTTGTATTTTATATGTATCTCTCTTAAACTGCATATTTTGTTATTTATAACTAGTCTTGAAAACATTAATTTCACCATTTAGTTCATTTATATTTAATGACTAAAATATTAGAGTTTAAATCAATCTTCTAATTAAATACTTTCTATTGGTTCTGCCTCTTCTAATCCTTCTTCTCTCCTTTCGAAACTTGTTTTGGACTGATTACTTTCTACTATTCTATTTGTTCTGTTGGTATGGTAGTTACATATTCTTTCTTATTCATTTAGATAATATCCTAGAAATGAGTTAGCATTATGCTTTATTTATTTTTTATGTTAATTAGTAATCTTGCCCTCTTCCCAGATAATGTAAGAACTTACTATCCTTTAACTATACTTAATCATTTCCTAACTTATATGTTTCATTTAATTGCTTATTTATATAATTTAAACCTCACAAATATTTTTATTTTGATTAAAACAGTCTATTTGCAATTGCATTGAATAGCATTTATCATTTTGAGCAATTTTCATTTTTTCTTGGATCTCCAACCTTTAACCTAGAAAATTTTATAGAATATTTACAAATAGAAAATATTTTAATACTCTTTCTACTTGACTAACATATTTTAGTGTTTCCCTTAGAATTGGTCTGACAAAGTCTCAGCCTCCGATTGTCAAAAATTCCTTTATTTCACATTGATCTTGGATGAATATATTCCTGGGTAAAAAATTCTAGGTTAGAAGATGTTTTCTTTTGCGAAGCAAAGTTTCAATGCTCCTGTTATTCCTATGAAGTTAATTTGTTTTCTCTTTGTAGCTTCTTTTACGCTATTCCCACCCCCCCCCTTTTTTTTGACACTCAGGAGTATTATTAGGATGTGTTTAAATAAGGGTATTTTAATCATTCTTAGGTCTTGGGGTCTTGTGTCTGTGGACTGATGTCTTTCTTCAGTTTTGGAACATTCCCAGACATTATCTCTGCAAGTAATATTTTTCTCCCCTATCCTTCTTGGACTCCAGTTCTATAGATGCTAAACCTTCTTAATCTATCTCATGTTTCCTACTCTTTCTTCAGAATTTTCTCCCCATTTGGTTCTATGCTTTCTTTTGTATATTTTCTTCTGCCCAATATTCCAGTTTCCTTTTTCTATTTTTGAATATGTTTAATCTATTGTTAAACCCACTGTTATGGATTGAATCATGTCCCTCCCTCACAAAGACATGTTCAAGTCCTAAACCTTGGCCCTGTAAATGTGAACTAATTTGTAAAAAGATCTTTGAAGATGTTATTAGTTAAGGTGAGGCCAAACAGCATCAGAGTGGGCCTTAATCCAATAGTCCTGGAGTCTTTTTAGACAGAGAAAATTTGGACACAGTAATAGGAGACAGAAGGAGAGAGAAAACCATGTGACAGAGGCAGAGATTCAGTTACTGATCACTGGCAAGACACCACCAGAACGCTACTGACTTCAGAAAAAGCATGTCCCTGCCAACAAGATTTCGGACTTCTAAACTCCAAAACTATTCCTGTTGTTTAAGCCAACCAGTCTGTAATTTTTGTTAGGCCCTGGCAATCTAAGTCATCCACCTAGTGGTTCTTAACCTTTGTTATTATATTTTCAGTTCTACAAGTTCTATTTGGTACTTTTTCAAATTTGTTTTATATATATACATATTTTTAATTTATTGAGGTATATCCCTCATACATGAACATACATAAACAATAATTGTATAGCAATAGTTTTAAACTTACAAAACAGACATACATAACATCATACAGGGCTCTTATACCTCACCCTACGACAAATAACTTGCATTGTTGTTAAACATTTTTAACTAATGATTAAATTAGGTCTCATCTCCTTGGTTTTCTTTATTATCTGCATTGCTGCCCTCTCTAGGCTGTCTTAGTTGAGGAGGGCCCCTGCAGAATCGTGTTCTATAACCCCCAT
This sequence comes from Cabassous unicinctus, assembly GCA_029593785.1. Taxonomy (NCBI): domain Eukaryota; kingdom Metazoa; phylum Chordata; class Mammalia; order Cingulata; family Chlamyphoridae; genus Cabassous; species Cabassous unicinctus. The sequence goes on from JAQZBX010009754.1 coordinate 2,885, forward strand.
ACATATTCTGTCCACTGGTCTACCTTTTTCTCCTGCATGCTGGTTGTCAGCAACCTGCATCACTTCGGCTTGCACAGGAGGGTTGGAATACTGTGGTCAATGCCCACAGGGTCTCTGCCTGTAGTAAGGTAGAATCATCTGCGGTAGAGTGCCCGTCCCTGGGCCTGGCCTTGGGAGCACTCTCTGATCCCTCCTTTTCGCCATTCTCACTATCTGATATTGTTGCTGGTAATTGCTTGGCAGACCCCTAGGATGTTAATAATGGTTCCAGTTAACCGCCTTGCCTTGGAACTCCACCAGGGCTTGTGACGTTTGCTGCTTTGGCTTCCTTTTCTTCTTCAACGTCAAACTCCACAGTCTCTCCAACTACCACGCTGCGAAGGTACTTCCTGGGGTTTTTCTTCTTATGACAGTCTGGCGTTCCAACACATCTTCCTTGGTGTCGTTCCTGTTGATGAAACCATATCCGTTTCTTACAGTGAACCATTTTACTGTTCCCCAAACCTTCCCTGCAATGTCCAAGCGGGTGTCAGAGGCCGCTCCCTGCGCAATGCCGGTGGTACCCAGCCTGGTCTCCGCAGGGCTGAGGAAGCCGGCAACAGGAGGCCACCGGGTCTCCGCTGCTCGTGGTTGCGGTGATGGTGGCTGGGGCGGGCTGTGGCAGCTGCGGCTGCTCAGGGCTCTCAGGAGTCCGCTCCCCGCTCGTGCTACAGATCGAACTCTAAAATGCTTTTTGATATTTAGCCGAAATTCAAACATAACTGTTGTCCTGTATTATTATTTGCTAAATGTGTCAACCCTAATTTGCATGGCATTGATAAATATGAGTTTGGGTCATTGATATAGCGTTGTGTTATAGACGATAAAAGCAGATGTTTCCAATAAAGTCATCAGAAACCAGAGGCTCCCGTGTACCATTCCTAACACTAACTCTATTGCTCTTATAGATTGTAAAGAGCACTATCTTTATAAGATTGTATACATGGCAAATATATATATAATATATTATGATGGAATTCATATATAATTATTTTAAATCGCTGCTTTAAAGCACTATTTAGTGAAACAAAATTAACCATGTCTTTGGGGAGCGAGTGTGGCTCAAATGGCCCACCGCTGGGACCTCAAAAAAATAAATACATAACCATGTCACTGAATAAATGAATGAATGAATGAATAAAGGAAAGAGAAGGGACAAATATCTCATGCAGAATTCCAAATAATTTATGTGGATAGTCTCCCCTCAAGGAACTAGAGTCTTGACTGGAAGTTGTGTTTAGTGATTTGCTTCCAAAGAGTAGAGTATGGGGAGTGTGAGGGAAGCAGTAACTTCACAGTGGAGAACCCTGGAATATTACCCAAGCCAGGTGGTCAAGATTAACATCATTATGTTAAGCCATGTTGATAGCATGTACCTGTGGTATGATGTGAAGAGAATGACACTTTGGTCTTCATATATTTTATGGCCTACAAAGACCCCAACTTTCCTCTTTAAATCTGCCTACAAACTTTGCACATAATTATCCCTGTTTCATAATTTTGCTGCTATTGTAAATGGTAATTTTTAAATTTCCAATTTCTGTTGTAAATGTTAGTATATACAATTGAATTTTTTATTGACTTTGTATTTTTGAGACCTTGTTAAAACCCTTAGTAGATCTAGTAAATATCGTGCAGATTCTTTTGAGTTTTCTGTTATTATATTGTCTGTGACTAGAGATTGTTGTTTCTTCTTAGCCACTCTGTATGCATTTTTCTTTCTTTGTATAGCCTTACTACAGTAGCTAGGAGCTCCACTATAATATTAAATAGGAGTGGTATGATCATCTTTATCATTACATAAAATGCCACTTTATCACTGATAATATTTCTTATTTTGAAGTCTACTTTGGTATTTTATTTATTTTTGCCTGAATAATTTGTTTTGGAAAATTATTCAAGAACAAGATATAACCTTTTAAAATAAGCTATTCTAATGCATATAAAATTATTTAAGAGGAAGAAATCAAAACTTATTCATGAACACATGACTAATGGATAATAGAATCACTGCTCTAAAACTGTTGCGGTTATGAGACAATCAAACCTGGTTTGAAAGCTTCTTTGTGAAATTTCCAAGGCTATACCTCAGTGGAGATTATCCACTTTAGACAAAAGGGAAAGTTTCTGATGAGAAGGACTTTTTCTTATGTAGAAAAGACAAAAGGTTGTTTTTTAATTTGAGGAAAGAAGATGAAAATACTACATAGAGCACTTTGAATTTCTCTACAAACTACCTCTCCTGAGCTTTTGTTCTTGACCTTAGGCAGTGGTTCTTAATGTTTGGCTCAAGATTCTCTGAATTAGAATTACTTGAAGTGTTTAAAATATAAATTCTTAGGCCCTAACAGACTTAACTGAATTAATATTTGAGGGGTAGAACCCAGGAAACTGCATTTTAAAAAAGTATTCCAAATTATTTAGGTGAACATTAAAGTTGGAAAATTAGAACCCAAAGCAGAGATCATGAAACTTTTCTGGAAAGGGAAGGTCAAATACTAAATACTTCAGCCTTTCTGTCCATACAACCTCAGTCACAAATATTCATCTCTGCTGTTACAGCACAAAAGCACCACAGACAATATATAAATGAATGAACATGGCTGTATTCTAGGAAAACTTTATTGAAAACAAAACAAAACAAAAAACAGGAACCAGCCAGATTTGGCCCACTGGCCACAGTTTTCCAATCCCTGTCCTAAAGAATGAATCATCAAATTCTGTTAAAAAGGAAGCAGAGAGGGAGATGGCTCAGGATTGTTGAAGGGATTGGAGGGAAATAGAACCATTAGAGTTCTTTCCTTTCCCCTTCTTAATCACTTCTTAGAAGAAATTCTGCCTCTAGTATGGCTATCCAATGGGAGAGTTCTTGATTACTGTGATAACCAGTGATAATTGAATTATCTTTTTAATCGGAAAATAATTATTCCAGCATTCCTTAACAATCCATCCCCAAGAAGCAGATAATAAAAGGAGACAAAGGAACTACATATAAACTCCCCCCACCCAAGTTTCTACAAATCTAAATAATGATCAAAGGAGTAACATAATTAAATTATTTTTATCTTTATTTTTCTGAATACAAGCATTTTCAAATATCGGGCCCTAAGAAGGCAGAGTGAAAAAGTCCAGCTCCCATATTCTCTATTAAACTATCCCAAAACATAGGGAGAAAGAGAAACAGAAATTGAACTTGCATATTTTATGAAATGAGGATACAGCTATAACCCTAAAACATCAATATATTTAAAGAAGAATGGAAAAGTGTAATGAAAATTCAGTGAAGGTGATATTGGATACCAATAACTCACAATATATGCCTCAGCAAAACTCACAGAGTGCAGAGCCCTACAAAATCAAAACTTATAATAACAAAATTGGACTTCAATGATTACCTGTAGAAGCCCCCCTAATAGATATTCCCAGACATTTGACCCTTATTAATTTAAGAAAAATAAAAGGCTAAACAAGTCATATATAGAGAGACACAAAATCTTCTAACATACAATCTATTTGATGAGCCGGAGAGAACTTTTGCAGCCCAGAGCACTACAACTGCTCCTCTCACACACAAACCACTCAAAAAATAATTCATCCAGGTAAAATTCAGCATGTTCAATAATGGATAGTGATCAAATAGAAACCAATACCTTGCCTATGAAAAACACACACAAAAACGAAAGAACAAGAAGTACAAATGGAGATGAAGATTATGCAACAATGTCTCAATGTACCAGATTTAATCATGACCAAAGATATTCCCCCAAACTCAAAGAAAACAAAAAAAAAAAATTCTTTCTGTAAAATAAAAACTCAATGAAGAGATATGAAAAGCTCTAGGAAGAAAGGATAAGAAGAAAGAAGACTATGAAATTTGGCCTTGTGAAATGAAAGAGGACAGTAAAATCATTAAATACATGAAAGAATCAGCTAAAAGGAAAAGAAAAGAAACTGCTAAGGACTACTAGGGAAATATGACAAATAGACAAGATAAGAGAGCAAAATGAAATGGAAAAGAACAAAGAGTTTAAATTAGGATGGTGGTAATCTTTGGAGAAGTTAGTGGGTTCTGGAATGCTGGTAATATTCCATTTCATGATGTAGATGGTGGTTATCAGATATGTTCATTATCTTATTATTCACTGAGTACACACATTTGATTTGTTCAATTTTCTGTATGTTATGTTATACTTCAAGAAAATATTGAATAAAAAGAATATAAATAATGTTATCATAAATATTGAAGGAGATCCAACTTATGCATTACTGGCATTTCCTGAGGAGGAGAAAGAAGAGCTAAATAAATGTAACATAAAAAAAATATTTAAAGCTATAATTTAAGAAAATTTCTCAGGAATATGGGAGACCTGAAACTACTGAATGCAAAGTATTCGAATTTCCAGTGAAATTGACACAAACCTCAGAATATGGTGTCATGTTCTAGTAAAATTAATAAACTTCATATGCAGAGAAAATAACTGCTTCAAAGATCATTGAATCCCTTTAAATACCTACTAAAAGAAAAAGGTTCCCAAATTAGACAGCTATATGCTAAAGAAAAAAAAGCATCTAAATTTAGGAACTCTGAAAGTTTAAAATTAAAAGGGAGGGACAAAATTCCTTAGTGGTTGAAGTATTTAATTTGTCTGCCTAATTTGATGATAAATTAAATAGAGAAAATTTAGTGAAGATAATAGAAGATCTAAGTAAAATGAGAGGTCTGATGGATTTATACCTAACTCTGTACCCAGAAAATAGAGTCAAAACTTTCAAATTCTATGGCTCATTCACAAAACTTGATCACTTTTAGGTAAAGAAAAATGCTTCTTCAAGATTCAAGAAAAAATAATGCTAGAAATTAATATCAAAGCCAGAAAGAAAATAGCTCCACCAGATGTAAAATTTTCCTTCAGAATTCTCAGGTGCAAAACGAAAGCAAACTAAAAACCCTTAATATAGAGAAAACCATAATAAAATGCTAAACATTACAAACTGGGATATGGCTAAAGTGCACAAAGGGAAACTATACATTTTTAAAAATCAGTATATAAATTAAGTATTCAACTCAAGAAGTTAAAAAGAAAACAAAGAAAACTAAGGAAAGTGGAAGGGAATGATTAATAAAAATAGAAGGAATAATTAAATAATTAAAAACTTGAACTTTTAAAAAATGAACTAAAGTATATCTGAGAGCTCTTCACTTCAAAAATAAAATACAAGCATTATCAGGAAGCCTAATCAATATAAAAGGAAGAAAGCAAAAATATAATTTTTTAATACAAATGAAAATTAATCAAAATTTAGATAAAATATTTTATATAAAACCAAGTAAGTATTCAATTCTTTACAAATGTTTTTTAAAACCTAGGTGAAAAGTTTGATTTCTATGAAAATTTACCAAATAACACAAATCCAAAATAAAGATAGAAAATCTACAAGGATCAATCTCTATAGAAGAAACAGAAAACAAATATTCAGAATGCTAGCCCTACAAACACTATACTTAGGAGTTTTCATAGGTGAATTCTACTACAACCTTCAAGGAATATAAATAAGAGCTATAAAAACTAGGAAGAATGAGTCAAAAATTATCATTATTGCAGAAGATATAACTGTAAATCTGGAAGGCAGTTAAAAGTTACTACAGCAATAAAAGAACTCAGTATTGTGGCTGGATAAAAAAATATATATAGCATATGTTTGTAGGAAGTAAATAGCATTCCTACAAATGTGACAGAAAATTTAATGGAAAAAAGTAATCCATATAAGTAAAAAACAGCAAGGTTTAAAATTTTGAGGAATAAGATTTGACAAGAAATGTACAATGCAAGTATGGAGCAACCTTTAAAATGCTACTGAAAAATACAAAAGAAGGCTTGAATGAAGGCAAAAGACTTTTGTAATCTTTGACAACTCATAAAGATGTAAATCTTCTAAAGTCAATAAATTTAATGATTTTCCCTAAAATTATTCTCAAGTTATAAAAAAATTAGGTAAACATTTTCTAAAAGCCATATGGGAAAGTTAATATGCAAAGGAAAAATTCTAGGGAAAGTGGGAAGAGTAATAAAAAGTGTAGCAGTTTGATATTTTTTATGAATTCCAAAAATAGATTTTGGATTATGTTTGTGAACTGGTCTGTTCCTCTGGGTATAATAGATTGTATTGGATTCAGATGTTTCACTTTTAGTTAAATTATGATTAAGGCTTTGATTGGGCCACAGCAGTAGGTCATTAAGTCCTGCCCACCAAGGGACTCAGAGAAAACTACAGGGCAGAGGAGTTAGTTGGGGTTTTTTTTATGCTGGAGCCCCGGGAAGTAAACACACAGAGAAGCAGATATGCGAGGAAAGAGAGAAGGCTCCATTAGACACAACAGAGGCCCTGGGAAGAGAGATGAGTCATTTGCCTGATACTTTACAGCTGGCCTTGTGGAAAGAGCAGAGCAGCTGAGCCTGGAGAGAAACAAGCCCTGGGAGAGAGATGAGACTTATCCCAGCTTACAGCTGTTATTGGAAGAAGCTGGGACCGCAGAGCCTTAAGAGGAAGAGGGAGGTTAACCCTGGCGGAAGTCAGGTGCCATCTTGTTCCAACACATGGCAACAGACTTTGGTGAGGGAAGTAACTTATGCTTTATGGCCTGGTAACTGTAAGCTTCTACTCCAAATAAATACCCTTTATAAAAGCCAATAGATTTCTGGTATTTTGCCTTAGCACTCCTTTGTCTGACTAATACAAAAGGAAATAGCTCTCCATATTAAAGAAAGAAAAAAACTATTATAAAGTTAATAGTAATAAAAATACATGAGCATAAAAAAGGATCCCCAAAATGTATTTTAAATGAAAAAAAAAATCAATTTGAATGAGTGTGTAGGATATGTTCCATGTGTTTCAAAGATTAAAGCTATATGATTCTGTCTTTGATCATGCAGAAATTACTTGGTTGTCTCTGGGGATGAAACTGAAGGAATAAAGGATTGAATTAGAGATACAGTGATTTACTTTGCCTTATATATTTTTTGTTTCTTTTAAATTTTGTGTGATGGCCATATATTAACTATCTAGTGAAATTTTAATGTTAAAGAAATTTTAAAATTATAGTTATTATGCTCATTTTAGAAAATGAAAATTTAGGAAAGATTAAAAATTTAAACCAATTATTCATACCTTCACCAGGAGATAACTACTGTAAATATTTTCATTTGTTTCTTTTTATTCTTTTGTCTATGTGTATTTGATGGAAGCAACATTTATTCATGAATTAGTATAACAAAGAGACAGGAGAAGATAAGCATTGATAACATATGGTGTATTGGTATAAGAAACAGCTAAGAAAGGCGGAGAATGAAAGAGGAAGAAAAGCTGCTCTGCCTGAGACTTGATGGGAAATTTGAAGGTTTGGCATATGAGAAGCTTCAAAGAAGCTCCAGAGAATGAGAGAATTGAGAAAAAAATGAAGTTTTCAGGATTGTTTTTAGTCGTCTGTCAGACATATTCTATGTCCTTCAAGAGATAAAAGTATAGATTAGTATTGCCTTTTTAATAATTTGGGGGTCCTAGACACCAGTTTCTTTTGAGATGATTCCCTGTAGAGACTGAGCCATATGGAACCTTGCAATTCACATACTTATGTGTTTGTGTCTGTGTTTACACATCGGATTCCCTTCCTTAATAAATGTATATTACTTTGTTTACTGGAACAAGATCTTAGAAGTATTTATGCCCTCACCACTGCTATAATTAAAAAAATAATTTTATGAAATCACAAAGAAATGTAGCCCTAACTAGATGTGTCTTGCTCACCAGGCAAGTATCCTTTCTCAGAGAAAAGCACGGAGCTACCACTCAGCAGAGTAAGACCTCCTGCAGCAAGATCCAATAGGTGCTTATGCTTGTGCATAGGATGAGAGTCTCTTTAGGAGATGCTAGACTGTGCCATTCAAAAAGCTCTCCACCTAATCCACTCAGGCTTCCCAGACATCTACACGTCTGACCCTCCTTCAGGCTCAGGTTTGTGCAGTGCAAAAATCAATGACTCAGGTGAGTCAAGGATTTATCTCCTCAGCTCTTCCTTCTCCTTTGTCTTTTCTCTCACCTTGTCATGATACCTTACTTTCTATTCCATCCAACCTCAGTGCACTACAATCTCTCTCAAAGAATAATAAGTGTAAGCTGCCAAAATGTAACTGTTCAGGCTCTCGGAATGTTTGGAATACAAGAGGGCATGAGAAAGAGCTAGAGAAGGATAGTTGGAGCATTTTCTTTTTGCTGCCTTTTACAGCTAGAGAGAATGTAGTTTTAGAAGCATTTAGAGCTTCCTTTGGCAGCACATATACTAAAATTGGAACGATACAGAGAAGATTAGCTTGGCCCCTGCACAAGGATAACATGGAAATTCGTGAAGCATTTCATATTTTTGTGTTGTTAATGTGGAAAAATGTGGGAGGGGTAGGGAGCGGGGCATTTGGGAATCCCCTATATTTTTTATGTAACATTTATGTAATCTATCTTTTTTCAAAAATTTTAAAAGTATATTAAAAAAAAAGAATGCATTTAGCTTGAGGGATAAACAAAGCTGCACTTTTGTCCCAAATGTTTTTATGTTGTCTACCTCTTAAAAAACTTAATAACTCTAATTGAATTTTTAATAAGAAAACTCACTTTAAAACTCTAGTCATAATTAAGTGTTCTTTCATTTTCAGTTCATGTGAAAAATGGCTATGACTTTCAGTTTGGGAATAAATTATAATATTCCTCCATTGAAATGGCCACATATAGTCTTTTAGCTTAATGTCTTTTTACCTTAGATCTTTAATATTGTTCAGTGGGAAATGGGTGAATGTGCTTCCTATGTCTTACAAACTTTATTTTATACTGAATACAAAGTTCTACCATTTATAAGTTTTTTATTTCACATAATATTGTGAATACTATCCAATGACATTAAAATATTCAAAAATGATGATTTTTGTTGCACAAAATAGATCCCTCTGATCCCCCTCCCTTCTCCCACCCTCCATCATGCACCATCCATCATGCATCATGTACCAGCTTTGAGGACAAATTCCACTAAGGCAGAGGATATGGTTGCAGACATAGGCTTTAGGGAGAAAAGAGAAACTCAGGCTATGAGTCCACAAGCAGAGAGAAGGCACAGGGCACGGGATCCTCCTGGCACCCTTCAGAGACACCTGCTGGGGCCATTGTGTTCTTGAGTCCTCAGGGTAGGTTTGCATTCCAGTGGAGCCCCCCACTCCACCCTTCACCCCATCCCGCCCCAGTTCTCCCTTTCTCCAGGGCCTGCATGAGAGAGCAGTCTTGTCGGGGTAAGTACCAACAAGCTATCTACCAGCCATCCACAGGCATTGCCTGGGAATGACGGTAGCCCAGAACCTTGAGACCTGGAAATCCACTGAAAAGTCAAGTTCCAGCTGCCAGTGGAAGAAGCTACCAACCAGCCCCGTGCAAAGATGAGCTTGGCTGCACCTGTCCTTTCTGGGAAAAGAGGAATCCCAGCTATCAGCTATTAGTTGTGGAGGCAACCCAGAGCAACTCCCCAGGACTTTTGTCAGCAACCCTGTCCATGGCACTACAAATGCTTAATAATTTGTCACATGGAACTACCAAAGGTTATTTAATATTTTCTCTGATTTTGGTAAAAAGTTTTTTCATTTTTATTAATAATGATAAAATGAACAACTTATGGCATAAATCTTTGTGCACATCTCTGGTTGTCACTTAGACTAAATTCCTAGAAGTAAAGATGTAGCATCAAATGCCATCGGTTTTATTAAGATTCTTGATATTTATTGTGAATTTGCTTTCCAGAAAGATTATACCAATTTATAGTCTCATAAGCAATATATGAAAGTGCCCTTTCCACTAATTCTTCTCCTACTGAATATTATCATTTAAAAACTATTCCCTAGTTTGATAGGTAAAGCACAGTTTCCAACTGACATAATTAGCATTTCTTTGCTTACTAATGTGAAATGAATTTTTTTCAAAGTGTTTGCTTGCAAATTATGTAAGCACAAAATTGCCTATTCATGATCTTAGTTTATTTTTCTATTTGACTCTTTGTGTTTTTATTATTGATTTTGATGAGTTCTTTATATTTAATAATATTAACCATTTTCTATCACATCTGTTGCAAATATTTTCCAAGTTAATTTACATTTTAATTTAACAAATAACTTATATTATTTTTTTGTAAACCTCACAGTTATTTACTGATTTCTGATCCTAGTAGTTGGTGGTGAAACTAGAGTTAGAACATGTACTTCCCAGTTTTCAACTGAAGTGCAATATTTTTCTATACATACAACCTAAACAAATTATTAATTCTAGTCTGTGTAAAATAAGACTGATGTTTTCAGACCCTCTCTTCTAGGTCCGTAATAAGTACAGTAATGATGTCAGTGCATCCATCATTGCCCAGAGTTATAGGGACCTAGTTATATTCAGATTGTACAAGAAACAGTGCTAGGTTTACCTTATACTAATTAATTTGGGCATATTAGATGTATATACAGAGAAGTAAAGAACACAGTAAACAGTATCAAATACCCTACAGTCAGGCCTCGCAGAGCACTGGAATGTCAGTACAAAGCAATCCTAGTTTCGGCCCCCCATTTTTTTTTTTCATTTCCCTTCAGCAGTCAGCATCCTTGCTCCCTAATCCAGTGCTCCAATTTGGAATTGATTCAGCTACTCTCTAAACCTAATGCTTTTGGTTTTTTTGCTAATAATAGACAGTTCTCCCTTCCTGTATGTGGGTCTCTAATACCAACTCCTTTAGAAAAATGGCAGTCAGTGCTCCATATGAAGCAATCCCCTTTGGCAGAACACTTATGTCTGGTCACTTCAAAGGTGACTCTCAACCTACAAATTTCATTCCTCTGGGTTAGATCCTCACTGCCGATTGGAACAGCTGTGTGTCCAAAGTGGTGGCAGGAAACATGCCATATAATCTAAAGGTTCTTCTGAGGGGTCTATAGGTACAACAGCACTACAGTTTCCAGAAGGGTCATTGTAGCGCTTCACATGATCTGGTCTCTGCAGAAACAAACTTTGTAAAAAAAAAATGTATATAATGAAATAATACATAGCATATATTTGTAGTACATATATGATAGAGGAATTTCTGGTTGAAATGTACACAGTAATCATTACTCCCTTCTAAAACTACACTAAAATGATGTGGGGGGGAGGAATAAACCTATACAGACAAAGAGATAGGGAAAGGAAGCAGCAAGATTTTGGAACCTGGAAAGCAGATGTTTGGTAACTAAGTCAGCATTACTGATAAAGTTGCATCCTAAACTGATAATATAGAAAGACAAGAGGCAAACCAATTCACATTAGAGAAACGCTGAACAAAATGAAGGCAGATATAGACACATCTGGAAGTGGGAGTAAAAATGGAGTAAGAACAAATTTTGCTAAAGTCTGTTTAAGAGGGCAGTGGACTCCACTGTTCCTCTGCCTGCCCTGGCAAAAGCATCTAGATTATCTAGAGAAAAGAAAACAGGCAAGTAAAAAAGAAATGGCACCCTTCCAGTGGGTCCTACTTTAGAATTTATGCTGCCCAGTGTGACAGAGTTGGACTCAGTTGTGGTTTCCCTACACATGGCTCTTCTGCCCCTTCTATTTGAACCTATAGTTAGTACTAGAGTTGATAGATTTATGTCCAAGACACTTGAATCTCTGGGCTTTCCATGTGCCAGTCAGGCCCTGAATCTCAACAGAGTTGCAACACCTACTCTCCAGTTCATTGGGCTCACCCAGGACAACTAACAAGGAAATGATGATGGACAATGACCATCCCAAGGAACAGAGAGAGTCTACAACTGCAAGCAAGGTAGTTCCACCATCTGTCCCATGGGATCTAAGCCCCCTCTCAATTAGAAGCAGAGTGGGCATCACCATCCCTGAATCCTCATGACTGGGGAATGAATGATGGACTAGAGTAGACTTACTGTTATTCTACTATAGACTAATACTTATTCTAGAAATAGAAGAGCTTTTATCACTGATGTGGAGGCAGTGGCCACCGGAGGTTCTGAGGGGAGGGAGGGGGGAAAATAAGTACAATATGGGGGCATTTCTGGGACATTGAAATTGTCCTGAATAATGTTGCAATGACAGACAAAGGCCATTATATATCTTGTCATAACTTACAAAATTGTGCAGGAGAGAGTTTAAACTATACTGTAAACTATAATTCACACTTAGTGGCTATGCTCCAATATATGTTCACCAATTGTAACAAATATGTGTTCACACTAATGAAGGATGATGTTAATGTGGGAAAGTGTGGGAGGGGAAGAGAGTGGGACATATGGGAATCCCCTACATTTTTTATGTATTATTTATCTAATATAAGTACCTTTAAAAAATAAAAATAAAAATAAAAGAAATGGGAGACACTAGGCATAACGAAGATGGGCTACCATACTAAAAACAGTCTTCTGCCAGAACAGCATAGAGAACCCAGCAGCCAAGTCTATGCCTTCCAGGCAGGAAATTAGAAATGCTTTCCCGGGAAATTTAACCATTGGGGGTCCCCAAACATGGCCAAGCCAGATGGCACGACAGTGAATCCCACTTTACACAAGTTCCACCCACATGCAGAGCTTCCAATCAGCTTTTTAGTGCCACATTTTTAAATATGATTGACCAAAAAAGGATCTCCAGATTTTTTTAAAAAGCTTCTAATGGGAAGGACGGAGAAACTAGAACACAGAAAAAAAGTACTTGGTGGAAGCAAAACAAAAAAGAACATTGTGGTTGACACTCTCCTCATAAATCACACTTCCTTGTGCCAATACTCTTGCCACTCACTTGTTCTTGAGGCTCCTCCCATCAGGAGTTAGAGGCAATTTCTTCACACCCTTTGTGAAGTGCTATTACCCACAGAGCAGTACTGGGAGGGACTGTGTCCAGGCTGTAGGAAAGTTGTAGCATCTGCTCTTGGCCTCTAAGAACCTAGGAACTATCCAGCCAACCTACAGAACCATAAGAAAGAGTTAATAGCTTTTTTTTTTTAAATAAAGCACAAATCCACTCGAGTGTACAATCAATGGTACTTGGTATAATCACATAGTTGTGCATTTATTACTTTCAATCATTATTAGAGCATTTTCATTATCCCAATAATAATAATAAACAAAAAACAGACAAATGAACAAAAACTCATCACCTCTCAATCTCTCTATGCTTCTCCTGCCATACATAGCTGCTATTCTGTTTCTATCTCTAGTTTATTTGTGTTTATATTTTGTAAAAACAGTAATATATGCAGTATCACCCATATTTGTATTTTACATGAGGTTTCACTATGCTATACAGTCCCATGTTGCATTTTTTAGCCTTCCTTCTAGTAATATAAATGTCCTTAGGTTTTCCCTTTCAACCACTGTCATACCCATATAATAGCTCTGCTAGTCACAAACACTATGATGTGCTCTCACCATTTCCAAAGATTTGTAAACAACTTTTTAACCAATTCTGTACAGATTAACTCTCAACTTTCCATTCTCTACCCTCATTCTATTTTCTGGTGACCTATATTCTAATTATTAATTCCATGAGTTTTCATAATATATTTAGTTCATAATAGCACAATCATGTAGTATTTGTCCTTTTGTGTCTGGCTTGCTTCACTCAACATAATGTCCTCTAGGTTCATCCGTGTTGTCATATGCTTCACTACTTCATTTCTTTTTACCACTGCATAATTTTCCATCATGTGTACACACCACAATTTGTTTATCCATTCATCAGTGATGACACCTCGGTTGTTTCCATATTTTGGTAATTGTGAATAATGCGGAATAGCTGTTTTAAACCACTAAATTTGACACGTGTTCATTTTACAATTGCCTGATAGTGTCAACATAGAAATAACAAACTAATTTTCAAGGCAACAAACACATTTATTTGGGATCTTAGAATTGCAATTCAGGAAGCACAGATTCAGGTCGCAGCCAAATCGTGTCCCAGCTTAGCATTTCAAGGCAAGGGTTTTTTTTTTAAGGAAAAGGTGATTAGACAAGTTGTTTGTGGTTGGTGGATATTTGGGGCCTTCTAATTGAACTTCAGGTCAGATAGTTCACTGAGTTCTTTCCATGTGGTTTGTTTCACGGTCCAGATGTCCTTGGGGGTTTTGAGGATGATTGGCGCTTGAGGTTTTGCATACTTTGGCAGTTTGTGGTATCTGGTTGAGACCTGCATAGGTGCAACCTCTAGAATGACCTCCCGACTCCATTTGAATTCTCTTAGCCATAGTAACTCTATTTTGTTTTATTTCTTTTAACAAGAATCATGATTTTACCTTTTTAAAAATTAGCATTTAGCAACAGCCAGTTCCTCGTCTTTCTCAAGTTAAGAAAGAATACCTAAAATTTAAAAATTTTAAAGGCAGAATAAGCATGTTACTTAGAGTAATGGGGGGAGTTAATATTAAAAAAAAAAAATTAAAATTTGAAAGTGGTGTTTTCCTAACAAACTTTGTAGGTCTCTTAAAGGCTTATTCATGTAAAACTTTGGTAAAAGCTAAAGCTACATTTCAAAATATAAAAACAAGATTAAGAAGAAAATCTACCAAAGTGTTCATAATTGTTCTTCATATTTTGAATTGTAGGTTGCAAGTGCTTTTTTTAAAAAAAAATTGTTCTTGTTATACATTTCTCCATTTCACAAATTTTCAACAGTGAATAAATATAGCTTTCATAATTAGAAAAAAAATATCTGGGTGAGACAGAGAAAAAGAAAAGAAAGAGGTAAAAAAAAAAAAAAAAAAGAAAGAAAAAAAAGGCTTTTTGGCCAGATTTAATTCTTAGGCACTCCCGGAGCCCTGTATCTCTTCCCATTCTCCTTCCGTTCTCTGAATGCTTCCTTCTCCACCTCCACCTGCTCTCATATAATGAAACAGCACAATCACTTTACAATAGTTCAATTCGTTCTAGGTTTTCGGTTCTTCCTGAACATGAGGCTTCTCTGAGAAATAAACTAGCTGCATGTTTCAGTTTCCTTTAATTTCCAAAAATCCTGTGTTTCTCCATAACTATTTGTCCTTATCCTATCCTAAACCCCTGCGACGCGGCGTTGCCTATGTATTCTTTCTCCCACATGCTCCACCGGGTGATATAAACCTCAGATCCACAAGGTGCATGATTACATTAGAAGATTAAATAGTGATTCAACACATCTGTGTCAAATTACAAGCCACTTTCCCAGGCTGTTTTCCTCACAGTCTGATCTGATGTGTGCCAGAGGAGTGACAGAAGTTTTATTTGTGTCTGGTTCCACTCCTAGTAAAGAGGGAGTCAGAGAGCTCCGGTTAGGGGGGCTGTGACACTGAATGCTCTGGTTAGGGGAGCTGTGACACTGAATGTTCTGGTTAGGGGAGCTGTGACACTGAATGCTGTGGTTAGGGGAGCTGTGACACTGAATGCTCCAGTTAGGGGAGCTGTGACACTGAATGCTCCAGTTAGGGGAGCTGTGACACTGAATGCTCCAGTTAGGGGAGCTGTGACACTGAATGCCGCTGTTCACCCTGTGGTTGCACAATCCAGGCCCTCTACACTATTGCCCAGGATTATAGGTTAGGCCAGAAACACGTATGATCTCCATAACCTAAGGAGTCTACAGAGTCAACCAAGGAGACAAACCATGCTGTAAGAGAAAGATTTTTGTAGTGTTAGTTCTTAGGAAAAAAAGACTAATTTCTCAAATAAAACATTATGGAGACAAGGAGGAAGGGGCATATAGGGATTTGCTTTTTTAAAAAAACATAAATATTTTATATGTGAAAGCTGAGATTAGTTGCTTCTCTGGTGTTTGTATTTTATTTCCAGCTAGAATTTGCTTTTTCAAATTGCAGCAGGAATATTATAATGAAACAATGTTTCTTAACATTGCCACCATACCTACCCCAACTGCCACAGTTCATTTCTTTAACTTTTGCTTCACAGTTCACATTTTAAGTAATCATTAATACTATGGATGGATATATACTTTATAAATTATTTTCAATACATTTATCTTAGTAGAGCAATGATTGTAGAGAACAATGATTATAAACTAAGGTTAGGGCCCAATACTAAAGTATTCACTCTCATGTGAAATATATATACCAGTCAATTGTTTGGGTAAACAACTCTAATGACATGGAAGACCCTTGTATTTACATCAAGTACAGCTTGTATTTATACACAGGATAAGGTCTTGGTGTATAAACACTGGATGTTGTTGAAGCCTCTCCTCAGAAAATAACACCTACTTCCTTTGTGCAATGTAACTAGGAAACCCTTACTGTGTCAGGGGAAAATCATCCAATGTTAACAAAACAAAAAATAGAAAATGAAAAAACACAACTTATTGATTTAAGCTCAATGAACTTACTCTCAACCACAGAGAAACTTTGAGAAATACTGCATTATATTAAGATAAACATTTTCAACTCCCTATTCAGGAGGGAAAAAGCAAACATTAGATGTCTAGTCACATCAAAAAGAAAATATTAGGTTCTGCCTTTGTTTTAGATTGCCAAAGGACTGGTGATGCAAAAATACCAGAAATGGATTGGCTTTTATAATGAGAAATTTATTAGGGTAAAAGTTTACAGTTCCAAGGCCACGAAATGTCCAAATTAAGGCATCATCAATGAAAATGCTTTAATAATGATTAAAGTGATGAACACACAAGTATATGATTATACCAAATACCACTGATTGTATGCTTTGGATAAATTGTATACTTTATTAATATGTATCAATAAAATTGACTTGTTTAAAAAAAATAGGGTGGGTGGGGGAAAAATACACCAAATGTAAAAAAAAGATGGACTATAGTTAGTAGTAATATTTTGATGGTGCTCTTTCATAGTTTGTAATAAATGTGTCACAACAATGCAAGGTGTTGGTGGAGGGGTGATGTATGGGACCCTTGTATGATGATATGTATGTTCATTTTGTAAGTTCACAACTTTTACTATACACTTATTGTATATGTATATTCATATATGAATGATATACTTCAATAAAAATATTTTTTAAATAAAATAAAAATAACAACAAAAAAGTCATCATAGGAGATGCTTTCTCACCAAAGGTCAGCTGCTCATCAGATCCTAAAGTCCTTCCATGCAGCAAGGCAAGATGGCAGGTCTGCTGGTTTTTCTCTGCGTTCTTCTCAAGCTTAGCTGTGGGCAGTCAGGCATCTCTCCCTGGGCCTCATCTCCCTGAGCCCTCTTTGGGCTTCTGTCTTTCTGTAGCTGGAGGCAAACCTGGATTTCACTCTCTCACATGGCAGGGTTAAATGGCAGAACTCCCTTTCTCTGTGGCACTTCTTCCTCTCTGTGTTCCCAGTTTATATAAGACCCAGCAAGAGCATGGAGAGCCAGCCTTGTTCCCACCTCACTGAGGTAGTCCAATCAAAAGTCCTAAAGCAATCTAATCAAGTGATCTAATCAAAAGTCCCTTAACTGAACTTAAAGCAATTAAAAAGCCCCACATCCACAGGAATTGATTGTTCAAGAACATAATCATTTCTGGGATTCAGAAATGCAAACCATCACAGTCTTATAAAGCTATGAATAGTAATAATTTGTAATTGAGATTTTTCTTTTAAAGAGTCACTGAAGAAAATAAAAACTTTAACTGCTATCTCAAATGTTCCACCTTGTTTCTGTGAAATGTTTTCCACCCTATTTAAAAATGATTCTTCCACTTTTCCCTATACTTTGCATATCTCTTGCTATTAGGGAAAGAAAAAGAGTAAATGCAGGAAGAAAGAGATGCAGAATAAATGAAGTGGAGAGAAATGAGATGGGTGGAGGAATAAACATGAAAAGTTGGAGGATAAATCTGAAAGTGGAAGGATATTTTTCAAACAGGATGGAGATATTTTAACAGAAACAAAGCAGAATATTTGAACATCAGTTCAGTTCTGCTCTTCCTCTATTCTGCAAAAAGATGAAGAACGAGGAGGAGAAGAAGTAGATGAAGAAGGAGAAGAAAACAGAAGGGAGAGGAGAGAATAGGAAATAAGAAGGGAAGAGGGGAAGGTTGAGAATGAGGAAGTAAGGAGTAAAAGAAGTAAACGAGGAAGGAGATTTCCACAAATAATATCCAGTGGCCTTTGGGAACAATTAGACCCAATTGAAGCTAAGGAGTGACTAAGCCAAAACATGGAAGACCAATAGAGAAGCATAAAATGAGGATGCCAGTGAGGAGTCCAATGAATAGTATTACTGATTAAAAAAAGCAATAGTGAATATAACACAAATAGGAAAATATGCAAATTGGATAGGTAAGATATATGTTCAATGCTTTCAGTGGAGTAGGAAGAGTATGACAATATTTATAAAGACATTTATTCCAATAGTATCTAAGTGGTATACCAATTAGGTAATGAAATCATGGTTAAGTGCATTGTTTTAAAAATATGTTAGTAATATTAAAAGATTTAGCACATACAAATTCTTAAGTATTGCCTACTCTCTCTTCAAAACACTGTATTAGGTACTAAATGTGATCAAATGTATTTGATGAGAACCAAAAATAACTACAAAACACACTTGCTTTTATGTTTGCTTTAATGGCACAACATTACAGTGGGAAGATATGTGTGGGAAAGAACAAAATAACAATAGGAAGATCTGGAAAAGTCCCATGCAGGAGGTGAGAATAGGGCAGTGCTTTCCACAGAAGGACATTAGAGGGAAAGGAAGTTTCAAGAAGGGGAAAGCAAGAGCAAAGGCCTAAAGGTAGGCAGACTCTTCTGAATTTTTCCCCAATATTAATCCAAAATATGTTCCTCTGTGATTTCAGCCCACTGGTATTTCTCATCTCTCTGGGGTCACAGAGGCTAAAATTATTCTTTCCTTTAAAAGAAAGCCTTTAATAATTGCTGGTTGTGTCTCCAAGTCTCCTGTAACTAATGATCCTCAGTTTCTTTTTAAATTTTAAAAATGTTTCTTAACTGTCAAAATTTTGAATTACTTTGTCATCACCAACCTTTTCTCCTAAATCAGTTACTGTTTGATCATACTATTTCAAAATATGTTGTCAAAAGCCTTTTTAAAGATGGTAAAGCAAGTGTGGATTATAAGATCTCCTGTCTCCAAAAAGAAACTAAATAAACAACAATCAAAAATGACAAATCTGTTACAACCAAAGAAAAAGTCATAAATTCTGAGGCAATTATGTATGGCTCCTAACTCTGTCTTTTCTCCCAAGGAGTTTTACTGAGAGAAAAGGTGAATTGACAAAATCCTAAGATCTCACTAATATTTTCCATGAGGAGAGAAATTTACTATGAGATGAGTACTTAGCACAGGGAATGCAAAGGAAAAGTCTTGAGAGTGAAGCCAATAGGATTTACCACAGGATCTCAGAAGCTCAGGAGAGGCAGAAAATATTGTTAAGGTTTGTCATTGTGTAGGATTAATTCCAAAATAGGGAACAATCTAAAGCCTGAAAGCATTGCCTCTTGAAAATAGAAAAAAACCTGAAATAGGTAATGCAGACCCTGTGAAGACTGGAGTAGGACATTGACAAAATATTAAACAAGAACTCATATTTCAAGATTTATGAAGAAGTCTGCTTGAGTTCCCACAATCAAACATACTTCAAACTTCATAAATGAGGATAAAACAAAGTTACCCATCCAGTGGAAGACAAACTAGTTGTAGATAAAGTGCTAAGGCTATCAAAAGATAATTCATCCACTTTACAAGAAAACATTCAGAATGTCTGGATAAACTACCCATATTAAACATGAACAAGCTGGAAAAAAATGGCAAAGACAAAAAAAAACAGGCAAACACATTAGAGAGAGAAGAAAGAAGAGAAGGATGAAGACAAAGCATGCAAGAGACACATAAAGAATATTATTTGAAAGAAAATATTATCCAAGGTAAAGAAAACTCCCTACAACTGCCTGAGCCATAAAAGAATTTAATCTGAACAGCAATTCAATAAACCTGAATTCAAAGTAAAGATTACAAGACAACATTATGAATATCTAAATAAACCAATTACAAAACAACACAAGATCATTTCAGAACTAATCAATAACTAAGAATTAGCAAAGGACAGAATTGGCATGGCTGAAAATCTATTAATGAGATGGACTTGAGATAATTCCACTAAATGCAGAAAATAAAAAAGGAGTTAAAACAATTAGCTAAAACGTAATAGACATGAAAGGCAATGGTAAACCAACAAGGATAATTAGGGGCCTGAAGAATAATTTCTCTGAAATAAAGAAAGATATAGGAAGCGGGAGTGGCTCAGTCGATAGAGCCCCCGTTTACCATGTGTGAGGCCCCGGGTTCGCTTCCCGGGGCCTCCTTGTGAGGGCAGGCCGCCCCGCGCGGCGCGAGGGGCTGATGCAGCGGGACCTCGCAGCGAGGGGAAGATAAGCAGACATGGAGAAGACACACAGCGAATGGACACAGCAAGCACAAACAGCAAGGGGGTGATAAATAAATAAATAAATAAATCTTAAAAAAAAAAAAAAAGATACAAACATATAGATCAAATAGGCACACTGTAATCCAAGAAAAATGGATGCAAAATTACCTATATAAACATATCACACAAATTACTGAAGTTCAAATATAAAAACTGAGTTTCTGTAAAAAAGCAGTAATCAATCTGAAAAGGAAATCAAGAAAGAATTCCATTTATAATAACAATGAAAAAATATAAAATATCTAGCAATAAATTTAACCAAGGATATAAAAGATTTGTGCACTGAAAACAACAAAACATTGATGAAAGAAAGTTAAGACTAAAATTGCAAGATGTCCCTTATTCATGGATTAGAAAACTTAATACTGTTAGGATGTCAGTACTACCCAAAGTGATTTACAAGTTCAATGCAGTCACAATCAAAATTCCAATAGCCTTTCTTACAAAAATAGAAAGACCAGCCATAAAATTCACACAGACAATGGCAAGGGGCCACAAAAAAAGACAAAATCATCTTGATAAAGAACAAAGTTGGATGGCTCAATCTTCCTGGTTTCAAAACTTACTGCAAAGCTACATTGATAAAACAATGTGGGGCTGATATAAAGACAGATATACAGACCACTGGAATAGAACTGAGAATTTAGAATTAAACCCACACATTTATGGCCAACTGATTTTCAACAAAGGTGCTAAGTCCAATCGATGGAGAAAGAATAATCTTTTCAACAAATGGTGCTTGGAAAACTGGATATCCACATGCAAAATAATGAAACTGGATCCCTAACTCACACCATATACAAAATTCACCTCAAAATGACCATAAAACCCTTAGAAGAAAACATAGGAGGAAATCTCCTGGAACTTGTACTAAGAAAATGGATTCTTAGAAATGACACCAAAAGCACAAGCACAAAGCACAAAAGCACAAAGAAAAAAATAGATAAATTGGACTTCATAAAAATTTTTAAATTGTTTGCATCAAAGAACATTATCAAGAAAGTAAAAAGACAACCTACCAAATGAGGGAAAATGTTGGGAAATCATATATCTAATAAGGGGTTAATATCCAGAATATATAAAGAACTCCTGCAACTCAACAACAAAAAAGACAAACAACCAAATTTTTAAAATGGGCAAAGGACCTAAATAGACATCTCTCCAAAGATGATCTACAAATGGCAACAAGTACATGAAAAGATGCTCAACATCATTAGCCATTATGGAAATGCAAATCAAAACCATGAGATACCACTTCACACTCCCTAGGATAGTTCTTATTAAAAATGGAAAGCAACAAGCTTTGGGGAAGATGTGGAGAAAGTGGAACTCTTTACACCGCTGGTAGGGATATGAAATGGTGTAGCCATTGTGGAAAATAGTTTTATGGTTCCTCAAAAAGTTAAACATAGATTACCTTATGGCCCAGCAATTCCACACTTAGGTATTTATCCCAAAGAATCAAAAGCAGAAACTCAAATAGAAACTGATACACTAATATTCATAGCAGCATTATTCACAATAGCTAAAAGGTGAAAACAACCCAAGTGTTCATTGATGGATGAATGAATAAACGAAATGTGCTATATCTATACAGTGAACTATTTAGCTATAAAGAGAAACAATTTATAATACATGCTACAACATGGATGGACCTTGAAAACATATGCTAAACAAAATAAGCCAGACATAAAATGACAAATATTATATGATTCCATTTATATGAAACATCTAGAATAAGAAAATCCATGGAGCTAGGCTGTAGATTAGAAGGGGAAATAGGGAATTATTGTTTAATGGGCAAAGGGTTTCTGTTTTGGGTGATGAAAAGTTTTAGAAGGTGGTGGTAATACTAGCACAATATTGTAAAAGTAATTAAAGCAACTAAATTGTACATTTTAAATGATTAAAATGGCAAATTTTGTTTTATGTCAATATATGTATTACCACAATTAAAAACAAAAAAGACAGAGCTCTTCAATTTCTCCACAAAAAAAGAAAATCACCAGCAAGGGAAAATAAAATATTCAGTGACAGAAGTCAGTGGAGCAATGTCTACAAAGTTTGGAGATTACATATTAATTAGATGAAGGTACTTAAATTATTTAATAATGTCAAGCTCAATCGCAAGAATATAAAACAATGTAACAAGTGGTAAAGATTGCTCGTAGTAAAGACGGTTAATGCTAGGAGAGCTGGCTATCTTTTCATAGCTTTTAGAGTGATAGATTACATAGGAAAGGAATGAAACTATACTATGTACTAAAGCTAGAATATACCTGACACTCCACCACAATATTTTCTCTGATCATTACTGTCTCCTATTTATTTATGATAAATAGAATCAAAGAGCAGCATTTTCTAAAGTGCAACATGGGTACTCTTGAATGATTTTTGTTTTGTGCAGCATTTATTAACATGTAATCACATAAAGATAAAGATTTTCTCCTTTCAATTACCTTTCAATTGATCACTCCAAAACAAAATTCTCAACTTCTGGCAAGTGTGTCTTAAGTATAACTAAATCATTATTTATCTCTTTAAATAAATAGAGCTCAGACCTCAGGCCCAGGGCCTTTGGCAGATGATAGTTTTTTGTTACAATTTTTTCGTGCATGTGTTTTCAATGTATTTATTGTTATAAATGACCTCTATTTCTTCTACTTACTCCAGGTCATATCAGTTGCCATTTACATTGGTGATATAAAGTCAATTTAAAGAAAATGTTAAATAAATAATAGTAAAAGCGGTCATAAATATGGCTAGTATTAAGAAGGCAGTACAAGAATAAATGATCTTTAGGAAACAGTGTATGGAGAATATACGTATTATGAATATACACCCACTCACCATATCTGTTGTAGTTATTGCCACAAATGGCACGTTGGAAGAGGCAATACCATCAGAAGTTGTTTTCTTTCTATTAAAGATATCCTATTTATATTTTGCATTTATCTTCACAGGAGACAATCCATGCTCCAGAATATTTATTTACATGTACAAACTCAGACTGAATTAGTTGTAATATAGGTTCAGCTGATATTACTGGTGACTAAATAAAATATAATATAATGGTGTAGGGAGGATAGACGTTGGACTCTTTCTCCTATAATTGGCATATTATAAGTATTCAGAAGGTTCCCGTATTTCTCACTGTTCCTCTGCCGGGCCTGGAGCAGCTTTAGGTTCAAAGATACCTTATCTCCCAGCTACTTTCCAGGCAACAGGATTGAGGAAGAGGCCAAAGGAGGGAAGGCTCCTTCCCCTTACATGATATATCTTGATGGTAAGGACTAATTTATATGCCCAAATTTAAATATGAGGGAGTCTGGTTGGCAGAATGGTTGGCTGAAAATTTCATTACTATAAAATAATAAGAGAATGAATATTGGGGGACAAATAAGAGTGTGTTTAAAGGTCTGAGGGATTTCTGAATCCACAGAAAAGATGAAATTATATTTAGCATAATTTTATCATTACAAGAATTTTATTATATCTTACTATTCCATTGCTTGCCAAATTGAATACAAACTATTTGGCCTAATATTCAAGTCCATCCACAATTGTTCTTAATATAAAACTATGGCAGTAGGCTTCTCAGACAGTTTGAAATGACTATACTTTATAACTGCTTTCTTTTAACCAATCTGTACAATATGACTGAATTGAGATGGGTGAGTCTCATAGTTAAGGAAGATGGGAATTTGAGCATTTAAGAAAATGTTGTGTGGGATTGAATTCCTGAAAATATTAGCTGAACCTAAAGCATAAAAAGTTATTTTTAATTTTTATCTCTGCTAAACAACCAGCAGGTCACAGAAGGTAAATCTAAGGCTACCACAGAAGAGGCTGACAGTGACAAATGAAAATTAGGTTAAACAAAGTCATTATAAAGATCCCTCCAGTAAAACTTGAGAAAAACAGAAGTTAAAGCCAGATGCTGCTGTCAACCCAGCTCATCCTATTTAAATCTACGCAAGAATCAAAAAAGCTCTCTCTAAACCTTCATCGAACCTGATCAAAGTTTAGGGAATGGAAGAAGGCTTGATTCACATTTTCCAATGCTGGGACATTAGTATGAAGCCCTCAAAATCATATAACATGAGATATGGTAAGTTCCTGAAATCTGTCCTAGATAAAATAGTCTTAAAAATATTTGTCATTATGATTACCACTGGGAAAAATTACTTCAAAACTTCCAATATCCTGGAAATTGTGGCATATAATAAGCAGCAAGTTTAATAGGATACCATTCCCCCAAGAAAGTAATACAGATCCCATTCCAATATAAAAATGAAAATAAACAATGATTATTAAAATAGAATAATATAACGATATCAGAATATTAGAAGTCACTTACACATCAAGACAAAATATATTCTCACTCAAACAGATATGACCTAACACCATTTCCCTTTCAAATCTTACAATATTTTTAAACATGGAGAATTGTTTCTATATATACATAGAAATAATACTACATTGAACATGAGAGAATCAGCTTATTGTTATTAGATATCTAAGCAAAATTGCCTCTGTCTTCACTACCAATCAAACTGTCTTATAATTTCCTTTGTATCTTCTCGTTATCATTCAAGCAACATGCCTACTCACATTCTCTTCTACCCTATCTTACCAGCTCTTTCTCCCATATTATTTTCTCTCTTTCCTTTTGACCTGCTCTGTTCTAGTCTCGCTCTCAGAGAGGTATCTTATAAGTAATGGTAATAGTACATTACATTTATACTCAACTTTGGAGAGAAAAGACTGACTATGGAAAGGGCATCTGGATATTTGTTTGCACTTTCATTTCCCATGAAAAATATTTACTTCCCACCCTTTCTTAGTTTTATAGTTTGGGTGGATACCTAACACCAGTTCCAGGAGTAATTTATAAGTTCTAGAGTCAAATATCTATAAAAGGCCAGACTTCTAGTGGAAATAAAGAGTAAGTATTGTGGTGGAATTGATCCATTGTTTTTAAGTACACTGGAAAATGTAGAAAAAGGAAATTAATTTAGAGCTTTAAATCCCCAGATCAAGGTTCAGGGAATGACCTGAAAGCTTTTCTGTGTCTGTCCTGAAAAAATCCTTACCTCTGTAGCTAAATGGTTGAGATTTCTGTAAACAAACCTAAAGATTAATCCTCATATGGGTAAATTATAATGTGCATTAGATTCACAGCCATAGGTTCTCTTATGTTAAAGCTAGGGCATAGATTGGAAAAGATTGGGACCATGAAAATCAGAATACGGGTATCTGGACAAGTTCCAGAGAAGTTGAGGACCTTGAACCCACAAATTCTGCTGAGCCTCCTTTGCCAGTGTAAACAGCTCTTTCTACCTGTCTGAGGAGGTAGAAAGAAACTCTAATGTCCTTTCCAAGAAAGTTGTCTTTGCAGGAAAATGCTAATCTTCCTTTTCTCATTGCTCCTGAAATAGAACCATATTAAAATCCAAACTTTGTGGGGGACAAAGTTTGACCTGAGAGGAGTTAACAAGCACAGTAATTGCAAGATTTTGCCAATATACATTAACCAAACCTGGGAAATAGTATCATTATGGATTCTAAACATAATGGATCAGGCCTCAATATGAGATGAGGCCAGATTAATTGCTGCCGGAGAAATAACTGGAAATTCTGAATTTATTATGTAAACTCCAATAAGAGTAACTCTCTGGTTTTGATGGCTTGACTGAAATTTGGAACCAAAGGTTGTCTATGCTAACTGAGGTTGGGAGACCAGAACTACTTTGGTGTTCTGTAGAGAAAGATATTTACATATTTAGGGAAATTGGAATACTGTTGTGACTTTATTATATCTGACCTGCTCAGCCATCTCCTAAATAAGTCCCTCAAAAGATTTCCTTAACCAAGGCTTTGAGAAGTACACTAGTGAGGGCATCCACACTGCTGGGGGCACCAGGCCTCTATAACAGCTCTTCTCTGGTGGTCAGGGCTAACAGTAGGAAATGTGCTATTCTGAATTCAAGTGTACCAAGAACCATGTTGCAGGTTTTAATTGCCAGCATCAAAGGAGGTATGGCTACTATAATGGGAAATAGACTGGTTTGATATGCAAAATCTTTGGTACTGGCTAAATGATTATGGTGACCCTATGTCTGAAATATCTTAGCAGCCTGCCAAAGTTGTACTTGATTCGAATAATCGGAACAGCTTTAAATATGGTAAACAGAAATCTAACAGATCACCTCAATTAAAAAGTCCTAGTCCCTCAAACAATTCCCAGAATTGAACCAGACACAAAGCCCCTTTAATGAAAGGAAGGCTGAGTCTCCTTGAGAAGGAACTCTACTAAGATGCCAAAAATTTATCTTCTAAAACTTCTTTCTAGCCTTCCTAAAGAGACCTGTAACCATTTACCAAAATGTCTGTGCATTGAGAAAGGGAAACACCCAGGCTTATGCAAGACAGGTAGTTAATGAAATTTCGCTTCGTGCACATCTCACAGTGGCTGCAGTAGGTCTTATACACATCCTGTGGCAATTTTTCCAGTCCCAAAAAGCAGCATGGAAATGTACATAACTAATAACTGGAAGAATCCCCATAGTGGTTCTCTGATCCATAAACAAGGGCTAATATAGTACAAAAGGCCAAGTGAAAGCCTCTAGAATTCCCCCTACCTATCAAGTTAGTAAACCAAAAGCAATACTAGAAAGGATTGCAGAGATTAGTGCTACCATCAAGAAGTTGAAGGATGCAAGAGTGATATTTCCTATGACAGCCCATTCAACATGCCTATTTTTGATGCATTAAACACATTATTTAATGATAATGTTATATGTGTTAATTAAGATTTTTATTTTGAGATAACTGTAGATTCACCTGCAAGTGTAAGAAATAATGCAGAGATATCCAGTATAGAATATACCCTTTATCCAGGTCCCCCCAATGATAACACCTTGTACAGCTACAATAAAATATAATGAAGAGGTTATTGACATTGATACATTCAAGCTACAAAACATTTCCATCAACACAAGTATCCCTCAAGCTGCTTTTTATAATCGCACCCACTTCCCTCCCACACCCACCATTTAACCTCTGAAGAGCATTTTCTCCATTTCTAAAATTTGTCATTTCAAGAATGCCATATAAATGTAATACAGTGTGTAACCTTTGTGATTGACTCTTTTCACTCAGCACAATTCTCTGGAGATTTATATATGTTGTTATGTATATCACGAATCCTTTCCTGTTCTTTGCTGAGTATTTTTCTATGGTATAGGTGTGCCACAGTTTGTTTAACCATTCACCCATTGAAGAACTTCTGGATTGTTTCCAGTTTGGGGCTATAATGAATATAGCTACTGTAAACAATCATACACAGATTTGAGGGTAAACTCAAATCTTCCTTATTTCCCTGGGATAAATGCCCAGGAAGTGACATGTTTAGGTTTTTAAGAAACTGACAGTTTTCCAAAATGGCTGTACCATTTTACATTCC
This sequence comes from Cabassous unicinctus, assembly GCA_029593785.1. Taxonomy (NCBI): domain Eukaryota; kingdom Metazoa; phylum Chordata; class Mammalia; order Cingulata; family Chlamyphoridae; genus Cabassous; species Cabassous unicinctus. The sequence continues at coordinate 30,878 of JAQZBX010009754.1, forward strand.
CATCTGCAATGCCTGAATGATCAAGTTTCTTCACATCCTCACCAGCATTTCTTTTGTTTGTTTGTTTGTTTTGTTTTGTTTGTTTTTAGGAAGTACTGACCCAGAACCTCGTACTTGGGAAGCAGGAGCTCAAACACTGAGCTACATCTGCTCCCCAGCATTTGGTTTTGTCACTATTTTCTTATTTTAGCCATTCTTTGGATATGCTGTGATATTGCATTGTGGTTTTGATTTACATTTCCCTATTGGGTAATGATGTTAAAAATCTTTTCATGTGCTTATTTGCTATCTATTTATCTTCTTCAGTGAAATTCCTCTTCATGTTTTTTGCCCATGTTCTGATCAAATGTTTTTTACCATTGATTTTGAGAGTTCTTTATATATTCTAGATATTAATCCTTTGCAGATACATGGCTTGCAAATATTTTCTCCCAGTCTGTACATGAGCTTTCACAGAGCAAAAGTTCTTAATTTGAATCGGGTCCAATTTATAAATTGTTTCTTTTATGGATTATACTTTTGGGTGTCAAATCTAAGAACTCTTTGCCTAGCCCTGGGTCTCATAGATTTTTCCTATATGTTTCTTTCTAAAAGTTTCATAAGTTTATATTTTACATTTAGGACCATTACTCATTTTGAGTTAATTTTTGCAAGGTTTAGATCAAGATTCATTTTTTGTATGTGTGCAGATGTTCAAATGGCCATCATTTGTTGAATGGGCTCTCTTTCCTCTAACTGATATTGTGACATTGTAAAAAGTCAGTTTGGTATGTTTGTGTAGATCTATTCCCAAGTTCTCTATTCTATTTCACTTAACTATGTGTGTAACCCTGCACAACATGAGAAAAACTTAACTACATAACTATATAATTGATCTTGAAATCAGGTAGACTGATTCCTCTCACTTCACTTTCATTTTTCAAAATTGTTTCAGCTGTTCTAGTACATTTTGTTTTCCATATGAATTTTAGAATAATATTGTCCTTATCTCCAAAAAGGTCTTGCTTGAACTTTGATATAAATTTCACTAAACCTGTATATCAATTTGAAAAGAACTGACATATTTCCTAAGCTGAGTCTTCCAATATATACACACAGTATGCCTTTCCAGTTAGTTAGGTCTTCTTTGATTTCAGTTATCAACATTTTGTAGATTTCAGCATGGAAGTCCTATATATGTTTTGTTAGATTTATACCCAAGTATTTCATTTTTTGAGTCATTGTAATTGGTATTGTATTTTTTTAAGTGGATATTGTTTAATCATTTCAGAGGAATTGGTATCCTGGTGTCTGAAAACGATCACTTTATCATCTGCATTTTAATCTTAATCATTCTTTGTTGTTATTGTATTTTTTATTTCATTGTTCATGTGTTCATTGCTAGTTGAAAGAGATATAATTGATTTCTGTTTGTTTATTATATATCCTTGCTGAACTCACTTATTACTTATAGGAGTTTTTCATAGATTACTTGGGATTGTCTATGTAAACATGTCATCTGTCTTGTTTCTTTGTATCATTCCTTTTCTTTCCTTATTGTACTGTCTACAACTTCCAGCATTTTGCTAAATAAGAAAGGGGAAAGTGCACACCAATGTTCATAATGATATTATTCACAGTTGTCAAAAGATGGAAGCAACTCAAGTGTCCACCAACCAATGAGTAGCTAAACAAAATGTGGTATATATATACACAATGGAATATTATTCAGTTGTAAAAAGTGAATGAAGTCCTGATACATAAGACAATATAGATGAACGTGGAAGATTTCATGTTGAGTGAAATAAGCCAGACACAAAAGGACAAATATTGTATGATCTCACTGATTTGAAACAATTAGAATAAGCAAACTCATAGATTCAGAATCTAGAATATTGGTTACCAGGGGACAGGGTGGGGATAATGAATGGGAAGTTAGGTTTAAAATGTACAGGATTCCTACTTGGAATGATAGAAATATTTTGGTAATGATTGATGGTGATAGTAGCACAACGTGTTGAATGCAATTAACAGCAGTGAAATATATGTCTGAATGTGGTTAAAAGGGGAAATGTTAAATTGTATATATGGTAACAGAATAAATTTTTTTTAATCCATGGAACTACACTACACAAACAGTGAAACCTAAGTTGAACCATGCACTTTAGTTAAAAGTACAGTTATAAATGTTCCACACCAATGCAAGGTGTTGGCTGTGGGGTGGTAAATGGGAATCCTGTATTTTTTACATGATTGTTCTGTAGATCCATAACTTCTCTAATAAAGAAAAAAAAATAAAATTTAAAAAAAGAAGGATGAGACTGGACCTTGCTTTGTCTCTTATGTCAGGGGGAAAACATTACATTTTTCACCTTTAAATATGATGTTACCGATAACATTTTTTGTAGCTGCTCTTCATCAATTTGAGAAAGGTTGCCTTTATTCTTATTTTTTGAATTTTTATTATGAACAGGTATTGAGCTTTGTGAAATGCTTATTCTACATTTATTGATATAATTGTGTAATTTTTCTTCTTTAGTTTGTTGATATGGTGGATTGCATTGACTGATTTTTGAATTTTGAACTAGCCTGCATTCTTGGAATAAGCCTCATTTGTTAATGATACATAATTCCTTTTTTTATTGCTTAATTCTATTTGTTAGTATTTTATTATGGATTTGTTGTGTCTATATTCATGAAGAATATTAGTGTGTAATTTTCTTTTTTGTATTGTCTTTCTCTAATTTTAATAAGGTAATTCTAGCTTCTTAAAATATACTGGAAAGAATTCCCACTTCTATTTTCTGGAAGAGATTGTGTAGAATTTATATTAATTCTTTAAATTTTGGATAGAGTTCTCTAGTGAAATAACCTAGGCCTGTAGATTTTGGTAGTTTTTCATTGCAGACTCAATTTTCTTCATATGATTGGGTATTCAAATTATCTATTTCACATTGGGTGAGTTGTGGTAGCTTGTGAGGTTTTTTTTTGGGGGGGGAATGGTCTATTTCAACTAAGTTGTCATATTTTTATGACATATTTTTATTTAGAGTTGTCTGTAATATTCCCATATTATCCTATCAATGTCTAAAGGGTCTGTATTAATATTCTATTTCAAACATAATTTGGTAATTTGTGTTTTCTCTCTCTTTGTAATTTTTTGCATTAAGTTTGTTGATTTTATTGATCTGTTCAACTAACTAGTTCTTTGTTTCATTAATTTTCTCTATTTTTTTTTTTTTTTTCTGTTTTCAGTTTCATTGACCTCTGCTCTTATGTCTATTATTTCCTTCTTTCTGTTTGCCTTGGGTTTATTTTGTTCTTCCTTTTGAATTTATTGAGGTGGGAGCTTAGATTATAGATTTGAGTATTTTCACTCTTCTGATGTACGCATTTATATGAATTTCCCTTTCAACACTACTTTAGTTGTGTCCCACAGATTTTGATATACATTGCACATTTATTTTCATTCAGTTCAATATATTTTTTAAATTCCTTTGAGACTTCCTCTTTGGCCCATGGATTATTTATATGTGCTGTTTAGTTTCTAAGTGATTAGAGATTTTCCATTATCTTTCTATTATTTCCTCCATTTAGAACCACATCAGATAGTGATAACATTTTTGCTTCAACAACCAAATGTAATTTAGAAAATTCAAGAGTAGAAGGAAAGACTATTATTTACCCATATTTTTGTTTATTGTGTTATTTCTTCCTTCCTGATGCTCCAAGGTTCCTTCTTTTACCGTTTCCTTTCTGTTTAGAGAACTCCTTTTAGCCACTGTGTTAGGTCAGATTTACTGGTGACAAATTCCTTAATTTTCCTTGATCTTAGAATGTCTTGATTTCTTCTTCATTCCCAAAGGATGGTTTCACTGGATATAGGATTTTTAGAATTCTAGATTTAAAAATTTGAGTTTGAGAAATGTGCCACTTCCTTCTCTCCTCCATGGTTTCTAATGAGAAATCTTATGTCATTAGCATTGTTTTTCCCTTATGGTCAAGGTATTGTTTCTCTCTCACTGCTTTCAAGATTTTTTCCTTTGTCTATTATTATTAGTTTTCAGAAGTTTGGCAAAGATTTGTTTTGTCATGAATTTATTTTAGTTTTTCAGTTTGAGGTTTCCTCAGATTTTTTAATTTGTAGATTTATGTCTTTTGCCAAATTTGGAAGTTTTCTGCTATTATTTCTTTGAGTACTTTTTCAGACTCATTCCCTTTCTCCTCTCCTTTCAGGACTCCAATGATACAAGTGTTAGATCTTTTCTTTTAGTCCCACAGATCTCTAAGGATCTACTGAATTTTTTTTTCAGTCTATTTTCTCTCTGTTATTCAAGTCAGGTAATTTTTAATGTTCTCCCTTCCAGTTAACCATTTATTATCTTTAACTCTCTGTTCTACTGTTGAGCCTATCCATTGACTTTTTTATTTTGATTATTGTAATTTTAGTTCTAAAATTTCCATTTGGTTCCTCTTTATATCTCCTGTTTACTTGCTGAGACTTTCTCTTTCTTTGGTGAAGTTTTCTATTTTTTTTTTTCATTTGTTTGAAGCTTATTCATAACTGTTCCTTATCAGATAATTCTAATATCTCTGTCATCTTGGTGTTGGCATCTATTGGTTTTCTTTTTTCATTCAGTTTTAGATCTTACTTGTTCTTTTTATGATGAATGATTTTCAATGGCTATGTCCACATTTTGTGTCTTGTTTCAGGATTTAGATCATAGTTAAACATTCTGTTTTAGCTGGATTCCTCTATACTGCTATAGCAGGAGAAGGTGGGGACCACCTCATTGCTGTCAGATGGAGGTAGAAGTCCAGGCTCCTCTCTCAGCATCTGCTAACCTGGGGGGAGGGCGATCACTCAAGTGGGCAGAATTGGAAGTTTTCATCTCTCCTCTAGGCATCCACTGTTACCTTCTTGATTGGAAGGGCAGGTGTGCCTTGCTACTGCTCCCTGAATGGTCTCCATTAACACCATGGGGGCGGTAACTTGATTACCATTGCACAGTGGTGAAAGCCAGGACTCCCCACAAGGCCCCCTCTAATCATGAGGGGGAAGGACACCCCTTTATTGCTAGGTGAAGATGGAATGCAATTTTCCCATGTGGTCTCCACTAACCTCATTACCTTTAATGGGGATGAAAATCCTGGCTTCTACTTGATCTTCTCTGACACCATCCCAGTAGGGGGTTTGGTGTGCCTTGTTACAGTCTAGTGAGGGTGAAAGTCTAGGTCTTTATTGGCGGGGGCGGGGGGGGGAACAAAACTTATTTTCTGTGGTGTTTGGCTGGAGTAGAACCATTATCATCTAAACGTTTTCTGTCTTGCTATGCTGACTCTTTTCTGGTCCTTTGGCCAGAGAGATCAGACTGCTGTTATGGAGTTTTATTTGTCTGTACTCCTTGGCTTTTCCAAGTTGTTGGCTTCCTCAGCTCTAAGTCTGGGTATATGAGACAAATACAAGACCCAGAAAATTATCTGTCTTGTTCCTTAGTCCCAAGTTCTTTAGCTTGTCTGCCTTCTTCTCTCCACCTTTCAGAGTCTTCTTATTTTGTATTATATGTATATATGTATTATATATGCATGTATATATATGTATATATATTCCAGGATTTTTAGTTGTACATAGCCAAAAGGATAAGGAGAGGTACATTTATTCCACCTTCCTGAAAACAAAAGCACAATTTATGCCCTCTTAAAAGATAAGTCTGATATTGGCATTCTCCACATTGAACATTCCAATGACTTCCATTCATATCTAGAGTAAAACTCAAAGTCCTGACCATAGCCAACAAGCCCTATATTGACTGGCTACCTCTTGCCTAAAAATTTCCCCATCACTCAATCTCCAGTGCAAAGAAGAAAACATGGCCCAAAATAAGTGATCAAATAAATACTTTAGGATTAGTAAGTTGAATTAGATGTCGCTTTTTAATATTAAAATCAATCATGTAAACACCCACATACCCAGATTAGCAATAAATCCCTTCTCTCTCTAGGCTCCATTCCCCTGAATTGTCCAAGAACCTGAGAGGCTTGCTCATTCCAAAGGAGCTATAGTGGGCAGAATTCTAAAAATGACCCCCACAATATTTCCTTCCCTAACACCTGGGACTATATGTATGATGAAATGTCATATTTATAAATATGTTATTTCATGTGGCAAAAAGGATTTTGCAGATGTAATTAAGTTTACAAATTGGCTGACTTAAAATAGGGAGGTGATTCTGGATTATCCAGATGGGCCTATTCTACTCATATCAGTCCTTTCAAAGAACAAGAGGAAAGCAGAACAGGAAGCCAGAGAAGGAAGTCAAAGAGATGCAAAACATAAGAAAGACTTGACATGCCATTGTTGGTTTGAAGATTGAGGAAGCCATGTGAGAAGGAATGCGGGTAGATTAAGGAGCTGCGAGCCCCACCATCACTACAACCACCAATAGTCGTCAAGGAAATAGGGACCTCAATCCTATAACCACAGGAACTAAATTCTGCTAACAACCTGAGTAATCATGCAAGTGGATTCTTTCCCAGCACCAGCTGATAAGAGACCAGCCTATCTAACACCATGATTTCAGTCTTGTAAGACCCTGAGCAGAGAATATAGCCATGCTGTGTCCAGACTTTTGACCTACAGTACTGTGAGCTAATAAATAAGTGTTGTTTTAAGCCACTACTTTCATGGTGATTTCCATTAGCAATAGAAAACTAATAAAGGTCCCATTCCTGCTTCCAAATGCAAGGCAGGGAAAATACTGGAGGAACTAATTAGGCCCTTATTTCCTCCATACATGTTATTAACTTCCTCTTGCCATTGTTTCTGCCAATTCTTTACACCACTGCTGCTGAAAATGATCCTTCTTGCATGGTTAATTTATCTTTGCCCACCAACATGGTGGAGCCTATGTTATCCAATTCCCAGAATAGCCTTATTGTTCTTAAGGGAACACTAACTTGCTCTTGCAAGTTTACAATGCTAGACTACACTCACTCACTGGCTCAGTCATTATTTTCAAAATATACCTCTGCATCAGGGTGGCTTAGTCTATGAGTACTTCCAGTATCAATCTCAGTAACACTCTAGGGCAGTGGTAAGAAATTGGTGGCCACACAAGTCAAATCCAGGCAGAGAATGTTTATGGTGTGCCAGCACACTTAAAAAGTTTTAAATATGAAAGGCAGGTATGTAATCTCTCCAGCTCCCACCATTTCCTGTTTCTTTTAATCACATATACATAGGTTTGTTACCTGTCTGAACCCCTGAAGAGAGTTAAGTTTGTAGGCCCTAGAAAAGAGCTCTGATCAACAGTTCAGACTTGCTGTTCCCTTGGGTCAGCATCCCCATGACAGATCTTGGTGTCCTTTTCAAATAACCAATTCACTCCAGCTTGACTGGGACTTTCATACCCTGGGAACCCCTCGGTTTCAGGCAAACTAAAACTGTAGGGCATCTTATGTCTTTTCCTGCCAGTAAACCTCAGTTGGAATCATCTCAATCAATCAGAGTTCTAATATTGTTGAACCTCCAAATATGAACTTGATAGCTAGAGCTCTCTGCTCCCAAGGGATACATTGGAGCCTAATCATGCTTTCCGGGGTCTTCTCTAATGATCTATTCTCTGAAACCAGGGATACTAGAAAGGGACACTTAATTTAAGCTGTTATCATTTTCCCCAGGGCAACGAGTGACCGTTTATGTTACATGACTATGACCAAGACAGGTTCCTGAAATGATTCTTTCCAGAGCAAATTAGAGCTGTACCAAGAGACTTACATTCCCCACCTAAACAGAGAAGTAGCTGCTTCATTTTAAATAGAATCTTTTCTCATTAAAAATGTTCAAAACTGTCCTATCTCCCCCACTAAATAGAGAAATCCTTAAGAGCAGAGTCTATGTCCTGTTCATATCTTTATCTGTAATGCTCAGAACAATTCTTAACAAATAGCAAAAATAAATTTGTTGAATGAGTCCAGGCATGAGATAACAAGGGCTTAGACAAGGAATGTGGGAATAGGGCACACATTTAATTCCATTAAATTAGCATTATAGAAAGAAAAGAGTAATAGAGGGAGCAAAGAGCTGAAGACAATAGAGAAATCTGGGAGTTGGAGAACAAGCAAGTAGTATGGGCAGCATGACAAAGAAAGCGAGATTCTGCTTTTCCAACTGAGTTAAGGATCAAAAAATACAATTTTACTGGAGGATATTAATGGGAATTTCAGAGTAGACAGAGAGGTCAAAGTGATGGCGTATAGGTTTGGGAAATGTCCTTTAATTTAGGATATAAAAAACAATTATAGGCAATTAGATTCTCAAGGAAATGTTAGGTCTTCTGTGATGGATCATAATCAAATTAAAGTTTTGTTTTGTTTTGTTTTGCTTTGCTTTAACAATTTATTGAAGTATATCATTCATACATGAACACACAAACAATAAGTGTTCAGTAAACATTGTGAGCTTACAAAACAAACATGCATAACATCACACAGGGCTCCCACACATTACCCCACCACAAATACTTTGCATTGTTGTGAAACATTTGTTTAATAAATTATAAAAGAGCATCATCAAAGTATTACTACTAACTATAGTCCGTATCTTACTCCCCTATACTTTTTTTTTTGCATTTTTTTTTATTTATTGTGGGTAAAAATCAAATTTTTCACAATACAAACCAATATTTGTAAAATGATATATAAATATATATGCATATATGTGCATTTGCTTACATAAATGTTATTTTTTTATATATTTTAAAAGATGCTTAGATTACATAAATGTTACACAAAAATTACAGGGATTCCTATGTTCCCCACCTCCCACACCTCCCATAACATCCCACATAAACATCTTTCATTGGTGTGGCACATCACCTGCAATTATATACACATCCTGGGGCTTTGCCACTAAGCATGGACCATAGTTCACATTGTAGACCACACTCTCTCCCACACAGTTCTGCATGTTATATGCTGATGTAAAATGGCCTATACTTGTCGTTGTAATGTCACTCAGGATAATTCCCAAGTCCTGAGAAAGCCACTGTATTGCAATTGCCCTATACTTTTTTTTCTAAGGATTTATTTATTTATTTACTTTTATCCATTTTAAACCCTTCCCCCATTTTTGCTGTTTCTGTGTCCATTCGCTGGTCAATTCTCTGTGTCCATTTCCTGTCCTCTCTTCTCATCCTTCTCCTCCTGTCTTCACTGGTATTTGATCCTTGGAGCCTCTGATGTGGGAGAGAGGCATCCTATCGCCTGCGCCACCTTAGTTCCAGGTTTTACGGTACGTCTCGTCTTGGCTGTCCCTTGTGTCACTCTCCTGTTATGTCATCATCTTGCTGCATGGCTCGCAGGGCCTGACAGCGCATGGTGCACAGGGCCTGACGGCGCACCCACGTGCGGGGCCTGGGGGGCTCACCTGCTCGTGGAGCCTGACAGCACACCCACGCATGGTGCCTGGTGGCCTGTGCGCCTTCTATATTTTTCTTTTTTTTATTTTTACCAGGAGGTCCTGGGGATTGACCCAGGTCCCTCCATATGGAAGACAGACGCCCAACCATTTGAGCCACATCTGCCTCCCTGCTATATCTCTTAAGATTGACCAAAGATACCTAGAGTTACAGTCATTTCCCATACAGGATGGTCATATAATAAATCAGGCTTAGTTTATCACCAGCATTCCAAAAGCCAGACCTACGGAGAAAAACTAGGTCTGGGGACACATGCATAATTTCTAATATAGTGAATGTTTAGCCTACCCTGATTATCACAAAATCAGGACAGCGAGAATACTCACACTCAAATTAAAGTTTTGACCACCTGCTGGAGAAGGAGCTTGCAAAGTAGAAACTTCAAGTGCCAATAAGATAAATGGAGGAACAAGAATAATGTGTTTGTGTGAAGATGGCCAGGTCCATAGCACTTTCAAATGAGAAGAAAGGAGAGGATGAGACTCTTTGATTTAGATAGACTATAGTCACTTATTAATTACAATGATTTCAGTAAAATGGAACCACATAGACTTGAAGAAAGTAGGAAACAGCTGCAGAGGTATTCTGTTTGATGAAGATGAAACAAACATAGAAAATAAAGGCATAAAGAATGGGTATACACTGAGCAGAGGAGACATGCCACATGTCTGAACACAGCAGGGCTGGAAGTAATGGGGGAATGATGGAACAATGAGAGAGAAAGCAAGAAACACAGGCCTAGGGACAGGTTGAGGGCAGGTGGTTGGGTGAGAATAGGTACGTCTGTGGAAAGCAGCTGGTTTATGGTTATTATGCTGAGAGAGAAGTGAGAAAAAAAAGATTGTGTCACTGTGTCACCATCAATGACATTTCCCCAAAAGGCCATTTCACAGTGCCTGAAAAGAAGTGATCAATGGAGAATACTAAACTTTCAAAACTGTGAGCTCTCATTACTGGCAAAGAAAGGAAGAATAAAAACAAAGTTGAAGATTGTGTAAAAACATGGGCTGCTTCACCTTGATTTGCTTTTTCATTCTCAGAAGCTGTCATTTTATTATATTCCACATGTGCATTACTGCAGTTGATCATAGTCATGCATTTTGTATTGGTGAAGATTTAACAATAAATTTTATGATGACTTTGGTGCTAAATTATGCTATGAACTAAGTATCCCCAATTATGATGCATAATTCTCCAGATTTTGGTTCACTAGCAAGGCACATGCAAATTAACAGAGTCTTAAAAGCACATATATATAAATGACAAATTTAAATGTGCAGATCATATTTCTCATACAATCTTGGGTTTGGAAGAGGTAGAAAGATTTTAGAAGTGCAATTTTCTCTTGCCTGTTGACAATTATAAGATTAAACAACACTTTAGAAACTTTCAATTGAAGTGAAGCTATTTCCTTAATGTTTTCCTAACACTTCTCTTACTTTCAGTCTAAAATCTCAGTAGATCCTTAACATATTTTGAGTTGTGTTTACTTATTAATTTCACTTATTTTCCTCATCTTGTTTAAAAATTTCAAGAGAAAGTAGAAGGGAAGGAGTATTATTCAAACTTCTTCACTAATAATGCTTTCATTTTATTTAATTAATTGGCTGAGCCCCATACTCACGTTCATCCTTCCTAAAATTAAAAAAATAATAATAATATTTTAAAGAAATGTTGCTTTAATAATATTTTAGGGAATTTAAAAAGTAACTCCCTTAAGGAGATTTAATTGCTAATACTTCTAAAATATTGTGGAAGCTTTGATTAAAACTACATCTATTCAACATATAAGACTTGGAGAAGCAGGGCCAAATGAGCAAAATTGGAAGATGGGTTCTGGAGGAAAGATTAGAAAGGCTAAGAACGAAAGAAGCTAGGGGAGATTAAGAAGTGAAATAGAACAATGTAAGGAACCAAATAATGGAGTGGTTCAGAGCATGCAGTCATTCTTTTTCTTTTTTTCTGCCTGGATTCATAATCCCAACTTTTCTACCTATTAACAATAAGTCCTTGGGCTTAAGTTCTCAGTGCCTCAACTTCCCTATCTATCAAACGGGGAAATAATAGTAGCCAAGCCACAGGACAATTGCAAGGATGCAATGAGTTAACTAGGTTAAGTGCTTGGAACAGTGGCTGGCACATAGTTAAGTCCAAGCATGTATTAACACTTATTACTGACTACAGGAGGTCCATACTGCTCTAAGACAGAAGGGTTTAAATAATAAAACCTTCCCCATAGGTAAGCCAAATCCTTTTTTGCTTTCAATTTAAACTCATAGTCTCTCATCCTGTCATTCATGGCAATAGGGAATAGTCAGACACTTTTTTCTGCATAATGACCCTTCACACTCTGAATGATTTCATGTAATTGGAAACATTTGTGGATGTAGAGCTCTTCGGGGAAAAGTGTGTCCCAATCTAATTTCACAAAGTATTGTCAGGAAGGAAACAATCAATGAGATTACTCCAAATCAAAGCACTTTCAAAAGTCTTAAAATCCATCTTTAGGTTAGTAAAGCTTGGAGAGAGAAACACTGATGATCAAAAGATGTGTAAGAAAAGGTTTCTTACATCCATACTTCTTACTATATTTTGAAGCTAAAATTAAGCTTTAGGAAAGGTCAAATCTATTGAATCAGATTGACTAAGAATCTATTTCTACCTTAGAATATCAGGGTTTTTCAATCTGGGGTTTTTAACACATGATTTTAGTTCATCCTACTCTAGGTTTTAATATTCTATTTTAAGTAGCAATTTTATGGCAGGTGACAACCCATACACATGTTTGGGGGCTCACAAAACCCAGTAAATGTGTTAACCATTAGAGATATTCATTAAGTAATTAGTGTTCAATTAATCATCTTGGTCAAATTAGAAATTTAGGTGCTAATGTAATAATTTCTGAATTTTGTTTATTGGAAATAATGGCAATTTGCAACCATAAAACGATGATAATAGCTGTCCAATAAAAATATGTTTCTTCAAACAGTGCAGAGAAATAGAAATTAAAATGTGAGATTCACCTCATAACCTAATTTTTCTTTATATTTATTTTAGTTAATTTAAAAAGTAAAGATCTGACTTCTGTTATATTTTTCTCCAGCTAATGAAATGTAGTGAAGCTATTCCAAAATGCAAATAAGATATATGGTGTGAAAACAACTTTTTCCTGATTTGAGAGTATATTTCTAGTAAAGTCTTCTAAAACTGTCTTTTAAAAGTCACATTTGCAAGCTGATTATTAGCATGTAAAACTGGATTCTAAATAGTCCTTTGAAATTCATAAAATTATATGAAACTGGCTACCCACAGCATGGTATAACCCATACACAACACCCATATTTAGTGTCAATGGCCAGTTTTCTTTAGAAGCTCCTTGCTCCCTGGAAACATTAGAACAGGGAAGGAAGAGAACTGAATGGTGAGTGAACAATCTGATCAAGTTTAACTAAAGACATCTTCCTTTAACTGTGGGCTGTTGTTGGGATATTCTGGCATGGGAAAGAGGGGGTCAGAAAGAAAGGTTCAATTGGGTTCACCTGCCTGCTTGGATTCCCCACCTGGGCTTCTGACTAGGTACACTTCTAAACTTGATTCTAGCATCCACAGCCTGTCTAGGATCTATCAAAGGCAAGACTGTGTCATCCTGTCTGGATATGAGCTGTGTTCTTCGACTTACTGGAGTTACACGAAAACCAAATGATTTTTCAAGAGGATGCATGTTTTTCATTTTAACTAATACACCAGCATAGAATTTAGGTGTACAAATTTTGCTCCCCAGAAATCTAGATTAGTCTTTCTTTAGTATAAAATACACACACACACACACACACATCTCTTTGTACATATTTGGCTTGATCTTTGTCCCATTGTCCTGACCAAGACGCTCTCAGAGCTGCACTGCAGTCTGAGTTTCTTACTACCTAATTCTCCTTCCTAGTTTGTCTTTTCAAAAGTATCATAACCCCATCAAGCACTGCATGCTCTCTCTGCCTTCTTCTGCTCCATCTTCCCTTTATCCTTCATAGGCGTTTCCCCCAACAAACATTTTGGATGTCTAATTTCATCTTGGTGCCTGCTTCTCAGAGGAACCAAACTACATAATAATTTATTTAACTTCTCTGCTTCTTAGTCCACCATCAAAACATGTGGATAATAATGCCTACATTCCTGAGTTGTTTTAAAAATTGTGAGAAATAATGTATACAGGGCCTAGGGTATACTAAGCACTAAATAAGTAGCCCTGCTGTCATAATTATCACTGAAGAAACATCAGATGACAAATAAAACACTTATTAGATTAAGGGTGATTTTGTTTTGTTTTGTTTTCTCTGTGCTTGTCCATATTTTCTAATATTTCTTCAATAAATGAGAAAAATAAATATGACAAGCTGAGATAATAGATTGAAGTGACATTAAGTTTAGGATTTTTGTTAAAGCATTTGGCAATCAATCTTCAACTATCTATTACAGAAGTGATAGGTTAAATAATTTTAAAACTAATTTCCCTGCAGAAAATTTCCGTTTCATTGTATCCTACCATGGTAACTAGTCAACTTGGTAAATTTTTTTAAAAGCACTATCAGGAAAACTATGCTCTCACAAGTAAAACATATTTGAAATTTTTCTCAAAGTCACTATGTTTAAAAATTTTCCCCTAAAGAAAGTACTAAAGAAGCTTTAAAAACTACATAGACTTTTGCTTCTTAAAAAAAACATTCATACGTGCCAGTGTTTAATTTTTCTGCCTGAATAGTTCCATAAATCTATAATTAAAACATATTCTTAAAATTCTTTTGAGTATACTTTTGAACCTCATTCAGCAAAGTGTAAACATCTGTAAATCTAGAGATTTGTGTCAATTTTTCCCTTCATTTGGAGCCTCCCACATATTTAATATGTTAACCTTATTACCTTCATTAAAAAGTTTTTGGTTATTAAAATTCAAGATATTTTGTAACTTCTGAGATATTTTTAAGTGTAAATACAAATATATTTACTAGCAGAAAGTTTTGTTTT
>JAQZBX010009755.1:0-38793 GCA_029593785.1 Cabassous unicinctus
CCCCCCCCCCCCCCGCCCATCCACCTCAACAGTTTCCCTCAACATGTTCCCCACCTCAACATTTTCTGTGTGTTCATTCTCCATCCCATCCATTACCTTTATTCTTTAATCTCTTCCCTTTCATCTGGAATATCAATCCACCAATATTCTCCACTCCCATCTTTTTTACTGATGTCTCAGTCTTTTCCTCTTCACTGAATTATCATCTTGACCCATAAACTTGCTCATGTCTTTCCTAACTTCTTTCCAGTCTATCTCAACACACTGTTGCTATACTATTTCCCTTTTTTTCTATTTAGTTTTCCAAAAGAATGTTACATTGTTGTGAATTTTTAAAAAATTGCACCCAATAATATCCTTTCTGAAAAAAGGAACCAAAGATTCTAACCAAAATTGTGTTTTTGTTGGCGGAGTTACAATTCCTTCCTTCTTTTACTTTTCAGTTGCCTGTAATTATGTTGACATAAGACGAAGTTGTACGCTTTCATTTCTTTGAAAGTCAAATTGATAATTTACTGGAAAATCAAAGAGCATCAATGATCAAACAAGTGAATGAGTTTTTGCTAGTTGTCTTAGCTTAGATTCCCAGAAGAAGATAATAAGATGAAGATTTATTTGAAACTTATTAAGAAAGCAAGAAACCCACTAGGGAGTGATGGAAATGGAAAGGCATAGGGAAGAGGAAGAAGAGATGTGGTTCTAGGCAATCTTTCCAAGGATAGCTTCAGTCTAATCCTGCATAGGAATACTGGAGTATGAATTATGCTTCTGTTTCAACCCAAGTCAAGAGAGCAGGATTTTCATATCTCCATACCTGTCAGCTGTTGGCTAAGGACCACGAGATGGTGCAGGAAGGATGCTGGCCACAAGTGGCCAAAGTGACTCTAGTAGCTTGAGGGCAGCCCTCTGAAGAATACTTTTGGGTGCTGTATGTTAGAAGCAAAATCATACTGAAGTCTGGGAAAGGCACACTGTGTGTTGTAATATGCATAGGTGTTCCTTTTCTACTCTACTCCACTCCACTCTATCACACTCTATTTTTGTTTTTAATTTTTGGTTGTCACCCCACCTGCTACATCAATTTCACAACTACTTTTATATCATGGATGAAATTTTGAAAAACATTGATCTAAAGCAGAATTTATCAAACTTCTTGGTTGTAGGATCTACTTTACAAACTTAAAAATGCCTGAGAACCACAATAACCATTTTTTCACGTGGTTTATATCTGTTGATATTAGCACATTAGATATCTGCTTCTACGTTCAATTTCTTGTAGTATTTGATTTTGGTTGAAGCATATGAAGGAAATAAAATAAATTTAGTTGGAAAAAGGAGGAACACTTTAATAGCTTTTTGGTAATTGTGAACATTCTTCTTTGATACTACACCAAAACTCAACAAGTGGTACTCTCTTAAAGATTAATTACAATGTGGAATCTGAAATCATATCAGCGACCTTTTTTGCATTCTGTTGCCCTAAAATCCATTGGTCTGCCTTGCACTTTGAATGACTCTTTTACCCATGGATAATTTTGTAAACTCATACACTGGTCATTTGGTAAATATTAGCTCACTGAGTAATGCAGATCTTCCAAAGGTTGATGCATTTCATTATACTACATTACAAACAATTTTTTTGCTCTTACTAATGTGCTCTTTTCTTTTTTTGTATCTGTTCAATGAAAACAAGGAGGTACAACATAAATTTTTACAAATTCTGCCTAGCCAAAAAGAGAATTTAACTTCAGGGTCTGGAAATAGGATTTATAAAGAGTTTGCTCAGACTTTCACCTGAAAACAACAACAAACAAAAGCCCTTGTATGCGAGGAAAAAGACTAATTAGGCAGAGTCATAGGTCTTTGTTGGTGCTGAACTATGTTAAGAACCTTATAGATTGTAAAATAAAGGTAGTTGGAACTAATGCATAGAGCTAAATTTTTAAAAACTTTATTTGCTGTTAAATTCTGTAGAGTTTCAGTTATCTAAAATACACTTACACAAACATTAAATGTAATGTTTCAGATTGCAAGGTAATATATAATATAGTGTTTGTAAAATACTCTTGTCTAATATTAACTAGTAAGATTTTGTATAGTTATAATTTGTTAAAATGACTTCATTTTAACATCCACTGATTAATAATATAAGTTCGGATTTAAGGATTGGTGGGAAAATGGTGCATGTAATACTTTTGCAAGTATTGAGAGTTCAGAATGTTTTGAAAGAATAGCTTTACTTTTTGGTGCTAGGAAATGGGTTTTCTCAAAGTCCATTGCCAGCAATGGGCAGGCTGAGTGATATGGCACAGAGCATTAAAAGTACACCTGATTAACAATTTTTCTAATAATAATAATTAGAAAAGTCATTGTATTGGAAAGCTGTTAAGGTCCCAGTGTCAGATAAATTTTTTTGAACATTTAATTTTCACTTGAAAGCTTTAATGTTACCACTGGCAATGAATAATTTCAGTTTTCCTTGAAGTGACAAGTTCACCTCATTCATTTTTGAGAAAATCCAGAAACCCTAGTCTGAAAAGTTGTAGTTTGTCTGTCAACTGTTCATTTATAAAGAATGATGCTCCATGAAAAAAGTGGCTAGTTCAGCTCACAACTAATACAATCACACAGGTCCTTTTCCTTGGAACGGCCACTGTATTTCAGTATGCAGGAAGTGCTTTAGGTGTTTCATCACATGTTTTATCATGAAATAATAAAATGAATTGAACTCAAGAGTTGAGATATAAAAAAATTCGAATTAAACAGGCTTTTTGTTGTTTGTTTGTTTTACTGCAAGTGTATGGCAGTGAATAATACAGTGATTATTAGTAGAGTTTGGTGCCATGGCCTTGATTTGTAGTAAGGCCCTAGCAGTTTTTCCATCATTGCTTTAGCGCCATCTGTGCCAATATCAACGTTGTGAAAATGACAAAAACATCTTAATATTTTTATGAAATAATTTTGTCCTCACAGCCTCCTGAAAAGTTCTCAGGGACCCTCAGGGGTCCATCGGGCACCCTTTAAGAACCTCTGCTCTTAGAAAAGCAACAAGGCTTGGTATTCTCCATCTTGCCACCGTTCTCAGCAAGGGTCCACTTTAAGCCAATCACAAATGCCATTTAATTGAGTCCTTGAGTAATTTTAGAAGATAGTACTCCAGACACCTTTCTTCAACTTCCATGGGACTATGACTTTTAACAGAGTTCCATCCTAAAATGAATGGCATTAGCAGTTTGTTTTTTCATGTATATTTTCTAGGGACAGATACACTTAGTCACATCAGAGATAGCTTACCGAGGCCATCAAACTAATTTGCCTTAGTCTCATTGGTTCTGGGAACTTTAGTATATTCATTTCACAAATATATTCTTTAACTCTGAAAGAATTCAGAATCACAAGTCACTCTTTCTGCTTTTGGCATGCTTTGTAGTTCACAAAACACTACTACATGCATCATCACTTTCAGGCCTCACAGCAATCCTGTGAGGTTGGCGTCATTATCCCCACATGTGCAAACTCAGGTTCAGAGAGGGTGAGCAGGTGGCCTAAGGCCACAGGGGGAGTGAGTGGCAGAAAAGAACTGAGATGCGGTTTTCTACGTCCAATTTCCTCCACTGTAGAGCACTATTTCTTGTATCAATTTATAAGGCATTTCATATTGTTCTCCCTAGTCAGGTTTCTGTTATCATTTCATATCACATGATGCCTGCAAAGGCTGTTGGATTGGATAAAAATACTGTGCAACTGAAGAAATGGCAACCACTCATAGGAGCCATGGTCTCATTGAAGGCCAGATATTGCTCAGAATTCTGTTGTAGCCATGAAGGTTAATACCTTTTTAACCTTAGTAAATATCAACCAACCCAGGTATGAAAGTTTCAGCTGCAGGGAGAACTGCAGGAAACAATTTAAATATAACCAATAGCCAATATGAGGAGAAACAATACAGAGAATGTAGATTTGCAGGGTAATTGAGCAAGTTTTTACAAAATAAAATTGTCAGACTAATTTAAAATCATATGCTGGGATTAATAATACAAAAGACTGAAATACATGGTATAAATTAATGAAAAAGGGTTTTGAAGAGTTTACAATAGCAAAGGGTATTTGCATATTGTGAAAATTAAACATTCATTTATTATATTTCTTTGTAGTTATTTTGGGCCAAGAGGATTGAACTGAGCTTTCTAGAGTTCATTTTGTTTAATGAGACTTTTCAAAATCTTTTTACAAGATTTGTTAGCATTTTTAAAACACTGAAAATTATAGAGAATAATGATAAATATCTATGTACTCACCATCCAGTTTTATCATAGTGTAACATTTTGCTATGTTTGCTTTTCATAATGAAATGAAATATAGAGACAATTGAAGCTTCCTGTGTACCTCCTCCTGAGGCTATCCCTGTCACTTCCCAGGGCTAATTATTATTATGAATATAGCGCTCTTCATTTCCATGCAGGGTTTCTTTTTTAATTAGAGAAATTGTAGGTTTTATAGAAAAATTATGCATGAAATATACAATTCTCATTTGCCACCCTGTTATTAACACCTTACATTGAGGGGGTATATTTGTTACAATTGATGAAAGCACATTTTTATAATTGTGCTATTAACTATGACCCATGGTTTTACTTAGGCTCCACTGTTTGTGTTGTGCATTTTCATAAATCAAAAATTTTTTTTTAAATTCTGGTAACATATATGCAATTTGATTCACAATGTTGTCCTATCATCACCACCATCCATTACCAAAACTTTTCCATCATCCCAAATAAAACTCTGTACCTTTTACCCCATCTCCTGGTAACCTATATTCTTGATTCTGACTCTTTTGAGTTTGCTTATTCAAATATCATTGAGATCATACAATATTTGTACTTTTGTGTCTGGCTTGTTTCACTCAACATGTCTTCAAGGTTCCCGCATGTTGTCGCATGTATCAGAACTTCATTCATTTTTAGGGCTGAATAATATTTCATTGTGTGTATATACCACATTTTCTTTATCCATTCTGTGGCTGATGGACACTTGGGCTGCTTCCATATTTTGGCAATTGTGAATAAGGCTGCTTTGAACATCGGTGTGCAAAAATCTGTTTGAGTTCCTATTTTCAGTTCTTTTGGGAATATACCTAGAAGTGGGCTGACCTCTAAATGAGTTAGGGAGTATTCCTTCCTCTTCAATTTTTTTTTTTTTTTTGGCAGAATTTGAGCAGGATTGATATTAATTTTTTTTGAAATGTTTGGTGAAATTCCTTTGTGAAGCCATCCTATTCTGGGCTTTTCTTTATTGGAGGTTTTTGATTACTGATTAAATCTTTACAAGGTTTTGATTTGTTGAGATTTTCTATTTCTTCTTGCTTCAGTGTACAAAGTTTGTGTATTTCTAGGAATTTGTCCATTTCATCTAAATTATTTAATTTGTTGTGGTACCATTGTTCATAGTATCTTCTTAGCTCTTTTTTTATTTTTTCCAGTGGGGTTGATAATAATGCCCCATTTTTTGTTTCTGATTTTAATCATTTGTATTCTCTCTTTTTTTCTTCATCAGTCTAGTTAAATAAAAGTTTGTCAGTATTAGTGATCTTTTCAAAGAATCAACTTTTGGTCTTGTTGATTCTCTGTTTTTATTTTATTTTATTTTTATTTATTTCTCTATTTCATTTACCTAGGCTCTAATATTTATTTCTTTCCTTCTCCTTTTTTGGGTTTATTTTTCTGTTCTTTATCTAGGTCTTCCAGTTTTGAGTTTTGGTCTCTGATTTGAAATCTTTCTTCTTTTAATGTATGCATTTAGAGTTATAAATTTTCCTTTCAGCACTGCCTTTGTGGCATCCCATGTGTTTTGGTCTGTTAGGTTTTCATATTCTTTCGCCTCAAGATATTTGCTAATTTCTCCTGTTATTTCCTCTTTAACCCATGGTTGTTTAGGAGTATATTGTTTAATTTCCACATACTTGTGAATTTTCCATTTCTCCCTCTGTCATGGATTTCTGGCTTTCCAGAAATGGCTTCTCATTGAAGTTGGAGAGATACATTGTATGATTTCAATATAATTGGTTATTAAAACTTGTTTTGTGACATAATGTATGGTCTATCCTGGGGAATGATTCATGTGCACTCAAGAAAAATATATTTTCTGTTGTTTTTTTGTGAAATGTTCTAAAATGTCTGTTAGGTCTAGTTGGTTAAGAGTATTGTTCAAATGTTCTATTTTGTTATTGATCTTTCTAGATGTTCTATCCATTATTGAAAGTTTTGTATTAAAATCTCCTACTATTACTGTAGAACCATCTATTTCTCTGTTCAAATCAGTCAGTATTTGCTTCATATATTTTGGGGCTCTTCATGTTGAATCAATCCCTTTATCAGTAGATATTGATGATTTTTGTCCCTCATAACAGTTTTTGACTTAAAGTTTATTTTATCTGATATTGGTATTGCTACCCCAGTTGTCTTTTGGTTGCTACTTGCATGGTATATTTTTTTCCCCTCGTTTCACTTTCAACCTACTTATGTCTTTGAATTTAAGGTGAGTCTCTTGTAAACAATGGTTGGGTCCTGCCTTTTTATACATTCTGCCAATCTCTGCCTTTTGAATGGAGAGTTTAATTCATTTCCTCTTAAAGTCACTACTCATGGTGCAGGACTTTCTTTTGCTATATTGATATTTTGGCTTTATAAGTCTTATACCTTTTTGACTTTCAGTCCTTCTGTTAATGCCCATTTTATATTCATTTTGTTGGAGAAAAATGGTGCTCACTGGGACACAGAGACTGATGATTGCAGGCAGGAAGTTTATTGAGAAACTCTCCCAGCAGAGGGGGTCTGAAGATTAGACTTCAGCCTGCCCCTAGAAATGGTGGATATGACTTTATACAGTCCTTCAATAGGCAGGAAAACTGAGTACAGCCTGGGGCCAAATGGCTAGGTTATAGTGGGCTAGGAGGTAGGGTATTCTTGGAATGTAGGAGGGGTTGTTGGTGCCTGGGCCCAGAAGGGGTGAAGGCCCTTATCTGCTCCACTGCAATATGGCTCCTTTGTTCATTTTTGGGAGCGGATGGGCTGCCTCCAAGCCTGTAGGCTATGGCTTGCTCATTTGGTCACATAGGTTATGGCTAGAGGCTGCCTTTCTTCAATTTATGTTACAGGGGAATCGAGTCATGGTCGTATGACCTGTTAATCATTGCAAACCTTGTAAGGGGGAACCTCTAATATATTTGATTTTTTTTTTTTTCAATTGTAGCATATTTAATCCCTTCTCATTTCTATCTGGATATTTTTTTCGTATATTTTCTTTGTGGCTATGAAGCAGTAAAAATTTAACATTCTATAACTCGAAGATTATTTTTTTAAAATCTTTGTCATCTGTGTACACAGTCTTGTCTTCTTCCTTGATGTTTTCTGGACTTTTATCCTTTTCCTTTGGATGGGCCATCATTTCCTGTTTCTTTAATTGTCTTGTAATGTTTTGTTGTATACTGTACATTTTAATATTAACATAATACTTATATGTAATCTCTGGGATTTACTCCCTGAAATGTCTGTTTCTTCCATTTATATGCTGCTGGTGATATGATGGAGATTTTATTGAGCATCATGAGCTAACAAAACCAAGCAAACCTAAGCAAAAAGCACCTTTCCAGTCTTTGCAAATTGGCTTTGTGTTGGCTAGATGGCCCCTGTCCTAGTTCAGCCATGAGGGAGGCCCGCCCAAGTTAAATGTGAAGTTCAGGGCCTTTCTTGTCTTTTTCGGTCCTGTGTTTTGTTCTGGGCTTATGCTTGCTAGTGGCCTTGGGAGTTCCCCTGTTTACTTAAGTTTGAATGCCCCCTCTACTTCCCAGGAAACAGATTCTCTCTCTCCTGCCTTTTCCAATGGAGGGCATTAAGGCAGGTAAACCTTTGCCCTAGGCAGCCTGACTCAATTGTTTCTTACTCTATTTTCACTGTCTTGAGCTGCTTTTGCCTGCAGGGTGAATTCTGGGTAGGGGCACATACTGGAGAGGAGTTTGCCAAGTTAGTCTTTCCCAGCCACAACAAGCCCAGGGCCCCACAATGGCAGTGTCCATCAGCTCCAAACTGCCCTGGGAAGGGGATGAGTGAGGTATCAGCAGGGCCACCAGGGGCTTCTTCCATGGTCTCCAAAGCTGTGCTTTCCTGACTTTGCACCTCCCCAGCAAATGTAGCCCTTCACCAGTTCTCGGCAGCTCTGAGGAAGCATATTGTCTTTACGTCTCCTCAACTGCTTTTGTCCAATGACCGCCCTCAGAGCAAGGCCTCCAGCATTTTGAATAGCTAATCAAAAGCAGTGATACATGATTTGATCATGCCTTATCCCACCCCCCTCGTCGATCTCAGGGAGCTGTATATGGATGTCTTTTTCTGGCACCAGCAAGCTACACCATGGATCAGACTCTGCTGCTTGCTCTGAGAGTTGGGGATGGGTGATGGTAACTACCTCATGGTGACAGCAATTTACTGTTATTTACAGTGACTTACCAGTCTCTTCTTCTCGCTCTTTCCTGGATGCTGTACAGTGTTCTTTTGGATTCTGGAGTTTCCAAACAGTTGGTTCATACAGTTCTTGCCTGTTTAATTGTTGTTCTGGTGGAGTGATTGATTCCTGGAGCTTCCTACTCTGCCATCCTCTCACAATTCCCCCATGCATGCTTTTTTAATATTTTGATATGTGTATTTGTATCTGTAAACAAAATATTAGTAATTTTTCATGTTTTATAACTTTTTAAAATTTGTATCATTTTACCACTCTTCCCTGTCAACGTTGCTTTTGAGATTTGCCATATTAATGTATTAATTCTGATTTAAGTATACAATGTATAGTATTCCATTAATGAATATGCCATAACTCAAGTATACATTTCATTATTATTGGCTATTTAAGTTACTTCAATTTTTATTCTAAGAAACAATGTCATAAGAAACAAACATGGACAATAGTTTCTCTAAGGTATATATGTAGAAGAAGAATTGCTGGATTGGGATGTGTGCTTTTTTAACTTTACTAAATATTGTCAAATTAATCTCAAAAGTGTTTTTGCTATTTTACACAACTGTGAATATTATATGAATGTTTAAATTTCTACTCATCTCACAAACTCTTGATATTGTTTGATTACAAATTTTAGTCTATCCGTATAGCATTTCCTAAAAGTTTTACCGTACATGCAACTGATAACTTCTGAGGATGAGCATCTTTTCATATGTTTATTGACTATATTTTCCTTCTGTGAAATGTTTGTTTGTATCTTTTTGCCATTTTTCTCTTTGGTTGTTAAGCATCTTTTTAAAAATGGATTTATACGTTCTCTTTTGTATATGGATAATAATCATCGGTTAGTTGTAAGTGTTGAAAATATCTTATGTCAGTTTGTGGTTTATCTTTTAATTTTGCTTTTATTAAACAAAATTTTGCGTTTTTGTATACAAAAATTTTTAATTAGAAGTAGCATTTTTTTTTTCTTGAGTAAGAGATTTCTCTTACCTCCATGTTATAAAGCCATTTTTCTGTATTTTGCTTTTCTATATTTAGATCAATTCAATCTGGAATTGGTTTTTGTGAATAGTTTTAGGTAGGGATTTAATTTTTTCCCTATTTCCCCCCACTGATCTGCAGTTCTCCCTCTGCCATATGTTCACTGTCCATGTTGGCATTGATCTGTTTCTGTACTCTTTATTCTGTTCCATCGGTCTAGCTGTCAATCTCTGCCTTGTGCCATACTGTTTTAATAATGACAGTTTCTGCTTTTGGTAGGAGAAATCTTCTACCTTACACTTTTTTCCCAAAAGTATCTTCATTTTTCTTGGCTCTTTGCCCTTCTACATGAATTTCAGTTTAGATAATCAAGCTTCACGAAAAACCCTTTTTGAAAACTTTTGGAAATTATTTTGAATTGACATTTTCATTGGCATTGATTTGCTATCTTTATGTCTTCTTCCCATATGTGAACATGGACTAGCTTTTCATTTTTGTAGATCTAATGGTTTGTAATTGTGATAGGATTTTAAAAATAATATATTTATTACTTCTATGTAGGATATCTGTAATTTTTGTTTACCAACCTTAAGAACACCTACATTTTGAAGTTGTTTGTCCTAATTTGCAATCCACTCTATTAGATTGTTCTGTTGGGGCAATCAGAATATCTACACACACAGATAATGCTTTCCAATTTATGTCCTTTTAATTTTTTATCATCTTATGAATTAAGATGATAGAGTCTTCAGTGCAGTATGTATAGTAGTGGAATAGCTATGTTTCTCTCTCTGTCTCTTTTACTTTAATGGTTATGTGACTAAAGTTTTAGTTAAACTATAATATTTGCTGTAGGATTTTTAGATATATTCTTTATCTAGTTACAGAAGGTTCATTTTATTCCTTGTTTTGTGAAGGCTTTTTATCTTGAATGACTATTTAATTTAATAAATGCTTTTATTGCATTTACTGAGATAATAAAGAAATTTTATGGTTGAACCATCTTTGCAATCCTGGAATTATATCTAGCTTCTTCTACATCAAAATCTTTCTCTGAAATTTGCAGAAACCTCACCAAATTTGTTTTAAAACCCTAAATTTAGGTTTTAGCTTTTAGCTTTTAGAAGCTAAGAACAATAAAATCAAACAATATTTTACTTTTCATCATTTCTGTCTTATTTATAAAGTATTTTTTTTCTTGGTGAAATTAGAATAGGAGATCATCTCTAATTTTGAAATCTATTTCTTTTTCCTTTTCTTTTGTGGACTTTTGCTGTTTTAATAATGGGGACAATAAGTGGTTCATTCTTAAAACTAATTAGAAAAATTTAATAAATAAATGGCCCTTCCTTTAGTTAAACTTGAAGAAACACTATGAGCATGAATTTATAGTCCAAAAATTAGGTTCAGCATTTATTTTGTGAAATTTATTTTCTCATCAACCATTTATTGGATTTAGAGAAAAGAAGTAAAAATAATATTCCCATTGCCTGAATCATTCTAAAACTACTGTATGATCATTTACTTGTTTGTATAAGTTTTATACCTCATTTATTTCCATAAAGAATTTGAGAAAGCTTTTTAAGTTAGACACAATAAAAACAGGACAAAAAACATAAAACATAAAACATGATTTAGTTCTTGGTAAATATAGCAGAAAATTTAGAAGTACCTGTTAATTATTGCATTTTGTGCATTTGTTCAAAACTGAGACTCCTGATAGCTAAGGCAAAAATTTAAACATATTAAATTATATGTGATTTCATTATTTGATAAGAGAAAATATCTTAAGAGAGTGTAATAAAAAATCTAAGCAAGAATAGAGACTCACTTAATTTGAGTACGAGTAATGTTTGTGTTGAGATAGCCTGCCTTATTTACTTAAAATTCATGCAGTGACATAAACAGCTCAGTCTAATGTATGATTAACTAGAGGTTTGTCGAAAATTCAGAACGTGTGCCTCACTCTCAGAAATTCTGGTTCATTAGGTTTTGGGAAGGGCCTGAGAATCAGCATCTTGAACTTTTACGGTGGTCCTATGATCACACTTTCAGAAGCAGTGCCACAAGCAAACAAACAACAACAACTAAGAAACAGTTATGATTTTATTGTGGTTGGTTCAGTGTTCTAGACTTTTGAAGAGGTTTTTAAAATTCTTTCCGTCATCTGGTATTTCAAAGTAGGGTGGTTAGAAATTTTCATTTAAAAATTTTTTAATGGAAATTAATAGCTAAAACCAATAATTATTACATATGGTGCTAGCTAATTTAGTAAGTCAGCCCTGTAGTCTTTTCTACTCTAGTCTAATACCTTTATTTCCTATTTTTCATAACGTTAACTCCTTTACTAGTTTTGGTAGCTCAAGATAGAGACCTTAATAACTTGTACAGATCTTATGACTTTTGAAAGTATTTATTTCTGTCTTTAAGAAGAATCATAGAATTTTAAAAAAAATCATTATTTTGATGTTAGAAGAGACAGGTGCCAGTTTTCCAAGATTTGTTGCATCTTTGCAATATCCAACTTTAGTCAGGGGCCAGATTTTAGAATTGTTCATAAGAAAATAATTTCTATGGATATCATTGCTAACCAAGTGAATGACTTTTGACATACATATCTCTGGCCTACAATTGGTCATCTTGAAATAATCAGAAGCAACAGCTATTTTAGTAATTGATTAAATTCAAACCATTACAGTCCCTTTCAGGTTATAAACTAGGTTAATTGGTGGTCTTCCTATAATAGAGGCTTTCACAACTCATGTAGTGTTGGTGAAAATATTTTGTATCTTGCTGAGTGTATAGCCTTGGACGTTTCTTTGATTTCTTTTAAAGCTATATGGGGAACTTTTTCTTTATGTTGCCTAGGGTTTATTGGCACAGCTCCCTTTAACATAGTAATGGAAAGAACTGATAAAAGTTCTGAAAATATGCTAAAACTTTATCCCTTTGTTTCATTAAATATTGCAAACAGCATATAATAGCACAGGTATACACATTCTTGATTTGTGGTTCTCTCAAGAAGAACACATTTATTTTGGTAAGAATTGTGACATTTTTAAGGAATGAAAAGCTTAAAAGGGTGTGCACTGAAATTGGTGAGACTTATAAAACATTGGTTTACCAGACCTGGTTGATGGCTCATGCAAGGAAACTTTTGAACAGGTGCAGAGAGACTTAGTTCCCAGCTAGGAGTATTTGCTTATATTTTGGTATTTATTTGCTAAGACCATAGATGCTAGCCTAAAGAAGTCTTATATAGCCTGTTTGATGGAAAAAAATGAATTAGGAAAGAAAATTACCATTATTGTGTGTAACAGTTTGGCAGTTTGATATAGTTATAAATTCCAAAAATAGATATTGGATTATGCTTGTAAACTGGTCTGTTCATCCAGGCATGATTAAGTTATGTTTAGGGCATTGACTGGGCCACGTCGGTAGGGTGTGAGCCCCGCCCCTTGGTGAGTGGGGTATCAAAGATAAAAGACATGGCAAAGGACAGAGTTGGAGTTTTTTGATGTTGGAGTGCTGATGCTGAGTGTTAATGCTGTAGCCCATGGGAGTAAGCACACAGAGGACCTTGGTCGTGAGGAAGGAGAGAAGGCTCCGGGAAAAGAGACGAGCGTTCGCCTGATAGTTCACAGCTGGCCTTGTGGAGAGAGGCAAAGCCTAGAGAGCCTCATAGTCTACAGCTGACCTTGTGGAGGAAACAGGAGCTGAGCCCGGAGAGAAATGGAGCCCCTGGAAGAGAGGAACCCAGGAAGCCTGAACCCTGGCAAACATTAGCTGCTGTCTTGCTCCAATGCGTGGCAACAGACTTTGGTGAAGGAAAAAACTTATGCTTTATGGCCTGGTAACTGTAAGCCACTACCCCAAATAAATACCCTTTATAAAGTCCAACAGATTTCTGGTATTTTGCATCAGCACCCCTTTTGGCTGACTAATACATCGTGCTTATAATTCAAATTTTCTTTGGGATTTTTACCGTTATCATGGCATGCAAAAATGGTAGTTTTTATCTGTTGCTCATTATTTTGAAAAGGAAAGTGAAGAACATGAAGAATACTGTTGCATCTGAGCATTGTAATTCCACCCCCAAGAGAGATAGCATTTAAAAAATTCACAGTAGAGATCTGAATTTTCCAAAAGCACAAAATTTAATTTTTGTATTAAAATATGATTTTTAGAATATGTAGGGAAGGTTGATAGTTATTTTGGCTGTAATAGTTTTTCTTCTTTGTAGTAGGATTTTTTTTTTGGAGGTAGTGGGGATTGAACCTGGGACCTCGTACATGAGAAGCAGGTACTCAACCACCGAGCTACACCCACTCTGCAGTAGGATTTCATTCATAGTGGTTATTCTTCAGCTTCATGATTTTGAGGTGAAGGATTTCCTGAAATAACTATAAGCTGCTCCTAATTAGAAATAAAATATACTAGCTTTAGTTGTTTTTGAAAGGAAAAAGTACCGGAAGGAGGATAACTTAGTTAAGACTCTTTCTGACTCAGGGGATGTTGTTAGTTGCCTGTTCGGCATCCATTTCCCTTTGCTCCTTTCCTCACAGTGCTCCTCTTTTCTTCATTCAGCTACTGTGCTCCACGGTAATCTGACTGAGCTCAGTCCCAGCTCCAGGAGTGCATTTGACTTGTGTAAGACAAATGCCATCTTTCTTACACCTCTAATTGTTTCATATGAAATGGGTCACATTACCCATTTAAGATGGCTGGTATTAGGAGTCATGTTGCTGGTGCCTTCTCGGAAAAGGCTGCTTATTCTCCCCGGGAGAACTTCCAGAATTGGTCCTTTTTCTCTCCTGCTGGCCCCTGGCTGCCAACATAATGCCAAAAGGAGAACTGGCTTTAGTGCAAAGACTCTCTGTAGAAGACAGAGCAGAGCAAAGGGGGACAGAGTGGACTTAGTTCTTGAGGCCACTGCTCAGCCCTTGGATGAATCAATCCTGAAGTTTCCTATGCCTCCAATGTTTCTGTTAGGTGACTCTATAAATGTCCTTATTGTTGAAGTCATTTTAATTTGGGTTTAAGACAGGCATAGTTATCGTTTTTGTGATGTGTTTCATCACCTAAGCAGATTAGCTTTGAAAAGCATTCCTAATTGGATCTCTGTTGTATTCCACAAACATTTTCTGTATGCTTACTATGGGGAAGATACTTACCAAATGCTAAGATAACAGCTTTGAAATCTCCCTGGATTGATGTAGGAATAAACAAATTACACGAATGACATTGTGCAGTAGCTAAGTGAAAATATTTTAAAGATACCTTACTAAGGGTTACTCCTCTTAAGGAACTGAAAATATAGTAATTATTCCTTTTTGGTCAGTAAGCTCACTTTACCGAGTAACTCTCACTAGTTCATGACAGCAGCATTTAATATAGTTTTAATAAATGACTGATCTATCTATGGGCATGGATGTGTCACCAAAAGAAATTGGAAGTTAAGTATCTCTAGTCCATTACTTGGGAAATTTTTGAAAACAATATAATTCTTTAATAATACAATGTAATACTTTTAATAAAACAATATAGTGATTTATATATTAATATTAAGAAGAACGTTTTTTAATTTTAACTAGAATTTTATGAAACACTTTTACCTGGTGTATAGGTGGTCTCCAAGAGCGCCCTCAGATTTAAGGATTTGCTAGAAGTACTCACGGGACTGCAGCCATTCTATTCATGGTGATGGCTCATTCGGCAAAAGGATACAAAGCAAAATTAGCAATGAAAAAGCATAGCAGGAGAAATCTGGAGGAACCAGGCACAAGCCTCTAAGAGTACTCTCCTAACTGAGTCACATAGGACACACTTAATTCTGTATCTACAAACAATAGCAACACGTGCTAAGTCTTGTCTACCGGAGAAGCTTACTTGAGCCTAACAATTGAGGGTTTTTATTGGGAGCCTGTAATGCATAATTAACTGCAGTTTCTGAAACTCTGAATTTCTCATAAGGAAAGCAGGTGTTTACCATAAATCACATTGTTTGCACAAACTACTAGACAAATTGGTACAGTTAGTTCGAGGCTCCATGTGTGCAAAACACTTATCAATTAGAACACTCTGAAAGTCCCATTACCAGGAACCAGGAAAGGGCTAGTCATGAAAATAGACCCATCTGGGAGTATGTAGTTTTGAGTAACTTAGGCCCTGCTGAGGCAGTTAACTCTTTGGTGCATACTTGGGTATAGAGTTTGGCTTTCTCTTTGATCCTGTCTTAACCCAGCAACTCCTAGTCTAAATAGAACTTTTATCAATCCTTCTATGTATTAAAATGCAAACCCTAATTTTTGCCTCAAATACTGCAAACTATTTCGTTGGTTTTGGATACCTAAAACTGCAGATGTCAGAATTTGATATGAATTAACTGTTTTACTTGTCAGAGCCTTTAAATTTTCTAATATTTTATAACCATAGCTTTACCAATATTCAGGTTATTATCAATTTTGTGGGTTTACCTTCTACAGGTAAACCTGTTGTTCCCTATATGGTTCAAATGGAAAGAAAACCATACTTCCACCAGTGTATAAGTATTATTTGTGGCCAACCCTTACCTTCTCAAATGGGCTTTACCAACTGAGGGCAAGTAAAACACTTTTATTTTATTTAAACTAGAACAGATGATAGAAAATCATTTTTAAAATGTAATTTTTGGAAGTTACTCATTTTTCCTCAGTGATTTTACTGTACAAAGTTATAAGGAGTTGTCCACTGACAACTCCACAAAAAAATTCTAGGTCATTTTCATAAACCTCTCTTGCTGATAAAACGTTTGTTTTACAATGTAAAAGCAGAAG
Source organism: Cabassous unicinctus (assembly GCA_029593785.1). Classification (NCBI taxonomy): domain Eukaryota; kingdom Metazoa; phylum Chordata; class Mammalia; order Cingulata; family Chlamyphoridae; genus Cabassous; species Cabassous unicinctus. Next base: position 16,311 of record JAQZBX010009755.1, read on the forward strand.
ACAAGGCACTTACTTCAAAAAAACATCAAGTACAGCTAGGGCTTTTTATACCAGTGCAGTATAAATATGGAAAAATACGCATCCTCGTAGCATCATGGTTTTTCCACTTTCAATGAAGACAGGCAAATGCGCAGACTTGTCAATCATATGCTAGAGCCCTTTTATAAAGATATTTTTATGTTATATTCTTGTTCTAATGAAAGAATCAATATAATAATTTCCATTATTGGCATTGGTATCAGTAATACCATTGGGGAGTACTTTTGCTATGTGCCTTAGGGAAATCTGGAGCACTGTATCAATGACCAATTATATTTATGACTACAGAGAATTTGTTCCTTAAAAACAATTATATACAACTGTCATGATTCTGTCTAAATTCTTCCTTTTACAGTGTCCTTTAAATTGAATTATTGACAAAAACTTCTGAGGCATTCTAAAATCTTATTAATACTAATGCCCTCTGGTTGTCCCAAACAAGGAACATTATAATTCTACCTTGTTAACTTGTTGGGTTTTTTTTTTTTTTTTTTTCTCTCTCCTTATAGTGTGAGTATTCATGGTATTTAATCAGTAGGTAGGAACACCCCAGATAAAAATCTACATTTACATTTATTTTGTTCAGAATTTGACAAGGAAAATTAAAATGTTCCATTTGGAGTTTTACTTCCAATATTTCTATGTACCATATCATCTGGAGGCATGTGATAAAATGTCTTTTCTTCTGCTCCCCTCCCTCTCAAAGATGCTTGTTTCTCTCACCAGATGCTTATCTGGTTGACTGGATACAAAGTTATAAAACCAAGCCTTCTGAAGTTGAAAGCCTTATTGCCTGGAATGTTCTTTTGAGGATAAACTTAATTTTCTAATATTTGCATTTTTAAGTGCTTCAAATGGTAGGATTAGATTGCTTATCTTTTACTCAAAAGACGTTAGAGAGAGGTGAAGAATTTTCTTGTTTGTTTTTTATTATTATTATTTTGGAAATAATGAAAATGCTCTAATAATGATTGAAGTGATAAATGCACAGGTATGTGATTATCCAAATACCATTGATTGTACACTCTGGGAATAAAAAGATGCTAGAATCTGAAAAGTTATTTTCTTGCAAATTCTAATTTATTAGAAATTACATACAAAATTTAAAATTCAAAGCAAGTTTTAAATGTAGAAAACATTTTTAACTACTCTCTTATTTCCTAAGGAATTAGAAAAATACAAATATAGTTAGCCCTTCATATTTTCCTCCTATTCTACCTTCATAGGCAGCATTTTAAAATAATGCTTTTGAAAAGAGAAAAATACCTCAAAGAAAATCTGCTGGGGACCTCATGGGTTGAAGGTGAGATGACAAAATTGGTGATGTGTGACTCCATACTCCAGTGACATAGAAGATAATTATAGAGTGGTACCTAGAGTGATTTGTAGGTGAATTGGAATGTTCCAAGAGAGAGTGAAGATGCACTTGTGAAAGAGAGACAGTTGGAGGTGGTGATGGTGGAGTTATTTTAGCCACATATTCTGGTCATACATGACTTAAAAAGCATGAATTTCAAGAGGACAATAAAAAAGAAATTATAGTAATCAAGATACGAAATGATTAAGGGATTGGTGAAAATTTCAGCTGAGAGGAAACTTGAAGATTAAGTATAAATTCTAACAGTCTGGTTGACAAATTGATGAGCACATTTACAGATGAGAAATGCAGAAGGAACAAAAGGATGACTTCAACAGTTTTGTGTAAGAGCCAACTTTAGGTTTCTATTAGAAAGAATGGAAGTAACATTTTAGCAAGAAAGTTTCTGCAAGAGAAAAAAGTGATGTTTTGCCAAAATTTCCCTCTGAGGCTTCCCTGAAAATGGCCTACTTTTCTTTTGTATGTGCCTTTTTGGGGGTGGTCTGATGCTTTTAGTATTATACTTTTCTTATATTGTTGAGGGAAATAAGATGAGAATTCAGGGAGGAGAAAAAATGTGTATCATTTTTGAAGTTAGACTGAATGCCTTAGATTTGTTGCCTGTTTGCTGTGTGTAATAAATTTCATTTTGTTATGTGAAAATGGGTATATTCAAATAGTCTCTTCATAATTCCTGTTTTGGGAAAATAATTATTACTTATTTGCTAGTCATATTATCTGTACCAAAGCTGGAAAAGCACTGGATTTTAGGTCTGAAAATTCAGATACAAGTCTAGTTCTGTTAGTTAGCAGCTTTTTGATTCAGATCAAACTGTTTATTCCTTAGGCTGAAGGATATGGTTGTAAGCATACATGGGAGACTCTCCAAGAAATAGAATGACTTATGTAGAGGATCTGGAAAGTACCTAAAATGCTGAGGACATAGTACTGCTGTTTTTCTCATACACTTATTGTGTTTCTGCATGAAGGCAACCATAGACACTTAACCAGTGATAAACAATACAGAATGGTGGGATGTGGCAAAGAGGCAACTGAATGCTCAGGCTAAAGGGTGTAGTTCTACTCAGCTTAAAGGAATTGTTGTCATGTGGGAATGTAGGTCTAGTTTTGTGAGAACCTCCAGTTTTGTGTGTGTGTGTGTTTTGTTGTTTTTGTTTTGGTTTTTTTTTTTCAAGGAGAAGGCTGAAATCTGGATTTTTCAGTGAAGTTTCCCATATAAGCAATTCACCAAAAAAAAAATTTTACCACGTTGCTGTGGCCCAAACAAAATAAGCCTGTGGGTCAGACCTGACCTGTCACTGTAGTTTGGGACTTCTGCTTTTAATCTCTTTTTCACGGGTATCTGTTGAGTTACTTTTAAGCTGCATAACATTGTCCTAGACTGTTGAATGATATTCTGGTAAATCCCTAATTTAGGTTAGATTTAAACTTTTATATAATTAAAAAAATTGCTTTGTCATTCTTTGGGTTAAAAATAAAGTTCTTCAAGAGCTCAAAAAGGAATAAAATCCCTAGAAATATTTAACAAAAGAGAAATTGTACACTGAAAACTACAAAATATTGTTGAAAGAAATAAAAGAAAACCTAAATAAATGTCAAAATATTCCATGATCATGGATAAGATTTATTAAGATTTTAATATTAATAATAGCTATCTACAGCTTCAACACAATACCTATCAAAATCCCAGTTACCTTTTTTTGTAAAAATGGAAAAGCTGATCCTCAAATTTTTATGGAATCACAGGGGCCAAATCAAGATTGCAAAGGAAGAACAATTTTAGAGGTCTCACACTCAATGATCTCAAAATTTACTAGAAAGCTACAGTAATCAAAACAATGTGGTACTGTCATACAGATAGACACAAACCAATGGAATAGAATTGAGTCCAAAAAGAAACCCACCTATATATGCCAACTGATTTTTTTCTATCAGTCCTTCATTCAGCATTTTTTAAAAAATTAATTTTATTGATACATATTAATAAAGCATACAATCCAAAAAAAAAAAAATAAAGTTCTTAACATTATATATACTAATGAAGCATAGGAAGGATTTTGAAGGAAAGGATGATCAATTTCATTTCCTTAATTTGATTGAGTCTTTGTCTTTAACCATAAACTTTGTCTTCAACCTTTCCTGCTGAATTTCCTAAATAAGCAAGAAAAAATACCTTTGGGAGCTTTTGTGGGTACTCAAAGGTGGAAGATGGTGAATTTTCCTAAAACCCTTTGCTTCAAACTAAAATTAATACTTGTCTATTTAATTCATAAATTGTGTATTTTAAAAAAAATGTTTCTACCCTTATGGTTACCAAAGTTAACTATTGACAATGTATTTTACATTTTAAAAATTTGGATACTAGAAACTCCTCCTCATTTGTGTGATTCAAGTCCTTCTTTGCTTCTACTTTCTCTTTTTTCCCCTCTATTCTTTGGCTATGGAGTGGCAAATTAAGGATAATAATTTCATTCTGGCCATTAAATCTGGTAACTTTTTAGTTTTAGGGAAAACTCTAAAAATGGAGGAAAGCAACCATGTTTAGAATCACATTACTCTTATAAACAATTTATTTTGGGGTGGGCACCTGATCCAAAGATAGTAAAGCTATAGGTCACTAGTGCTATTAAATGCCCTGACTTAAAAATAGGAATGGGTTACTCAGATCAAGAGAAAGAATTAGAAGTTGAAATGAAATTAAAAGAATGTCAAAGGGGTTATGAGGGGTCATGGATGCCAAAATTATGCTGAAACAGAGACTGTAAGTAAAATGAGGATGAAGAAATGATGAGATAGAAAAGAAAATATGCAGTGTGTATGTATGTGTGGTGGGAGCACATGGAATAAGCCAAGGAAAAATAAAAGTACCACTGCAAGGAGCAGGCACACAAATAGTTGAATGATATTAATTGATGGCAGAGCACCATAGTGAAGATCTATGAACATCTGAGGTTGAGATCTCTAAGCTGCCTTATTTCCTTTCAGTTCCTGAACCACGTTCCAGTCTCTATCCAGGCTCTGTCTTGGTTTTATCATGGAGTGTTCTCTTATCCTTAGGTCTTTTTTTCTAATTACTCCAGATTCTCCATTCTCCCTCATCCCTCTTCTGCCCTGACTCTTCCTTTATGGACAGTTCTCACTCTAGATTTCTCTTTCATTAAGAAGTCTTTGCTGACTCCCTCCTTTTTGAAAACAAAGCAAAACCACAAAAACTATGAATCCCTTCCTGGAATAGATGTCATCTCACTTTTCTGCCCTCACCCTACTTATGATCTCTGAATATCTATTGTCCTCCATCCATCTCCTATTTCAAATGAGTTTATAACTTCCAAGCTCTCCATTGTTTCCAATCAGCAGACATAGTGTTCATCCTTATTATTTCACTTGGAACATAGAATTAGCCCTTAAGTGACTTTCTAACTGCAGTTCTCTCTATATACTTTTTCAGATTCTTTTCCATAAAGTTCAGGAAAGAATCATATCACACTCATCTAAAAAACACACACACATGAATTCTATAATTCCTATTTAATTAACTGTAATTTAATTAAGCCTAATATTGCAGACCTTCTAAAATGAGGTTCCAGTTTCCTGTTCATCTCTTTTGACTGCTACTTGCCTGTTAGAATTCTATGAGAGAAGTAAATTAAACTCCTTGCTTCTTCCACTCTTTTTCTTCCCAGCACCCCTATTCATGCCATTCCTACATTCTGGATTTTCTTCTAATCCCCCATTTTTTCTAGCTATCATTTAGAGTGCTACTTCTTCCATTCTCCCATGATTTGGTTGTTTTCTCATCACACATACAAGCTCACATACAAAGGAAATAGAGTAGAGCTTTATTTACTGTCATCCTAAAGCACAGTGGTTAAGAACTTGACTTCCAATACTGGCTCTCTCTCTTACTATGTGACCTAAGAGTATTATGTAACCTTTCTTTACTCTAGTTTTCTCATCTTTAAAAGGAAATAATTGGTTCTTACCGTATAGGATTGTTGACAGAATTGAATGAATTAATACATGTAAAGCACATAGGACCATACCTGGGAGTTGTAGGACTGAATAAATATTGTTATAGATTATCTAAATTGCAAACAGCCGATTGTAGTGGAAGTGATTTTTTCATAAGTGAGCACAAAAGAAAGAGAGAGAGAGAGAGGGAGGGAGAGATCTGGTTCAGTAGATGGAGGTGAGGTAAGGACTGGAGATATCAGTGGTAGGATGATTTAATGACTCACCTAATGTCATTCATGGCATAGAAATACAAGAGCAACATCAAGTAAACATTCAGTCTGCTACACTGGATTTTTGAAACTTCTGGCCTTTTCACAGCCTTCTGCTCAGTTTTATGTTATCTTGTTCCTTCTACCTCAGGTGAACAGGGCCTTATCATAAGACCACCTTCATTTTTGCACTCTAGTCTTCCATTCCTGCTTCAGAACTTACCTTTAAGATGTTCTCATTCTTCTCAATAACTTGTTCAAGGCAAATTCTGTCAAAAAACATTCCTGATGATAAAAACAACCACCACAACAAAAAAAACCTTACACCAAGAGCATCAGTTTCTAAATGTAGAATGGTAAGTTCTATAGTAGGCTAGTTTTCTAACTCTCACATTGGCTGAATACTCCTACATGGCAAGTATGGCCCATTTAGAGAAAAACTGGACCATGGAAAAATTTGGCCAGGGATTCTGTGAGATATCTAGTTAATTCTTGCAATTTGGAATTTATCCTCTTGATAAATCGTTCTCAATATCTCACAAAGGATGCTTCCAATTTGCCCCTTTAATTGACTAAAAATGACTCTTGCCTCTTTAATTGACTAAAAACATCTAAGTTATTTGACATAACATCCTTCTCCATCCTTTTTCTGCTCTCCAAATTTTCCTTGGACATTTTATCCACAGATCACTTTTTCTGTGATCTTGCTTAAGTAATTATTTCCCCCTCTCTCCTGTATGTTCTACTGCTTTATTTTGTCTGACTAAACCAGCATGCTAAATGGCTCTGCTTTATCATAGTACATCTTCAGGTACCCATATTTTTTTTTCTTTTTGCTATCAACATCTTGTATTTATTTTCATCTTGTTTATGCATTTAAAATGATGCACAGGCAGTATTTACATTTTATAAAATTAACATTAGATTGTAAATAACATTTGATGTGTTTTCCTCACTTAATATCACACTTATTCATTCAATGATTTTAATCAGTTATAATGTTTTCCTCATCATTAAATATTCTTTTTTAAATATTTTTAAAATTTTAAAAAAGATACTTAGATTACATAAATGTTACATAAAAAATGTAGGGGATTTCCATATGCCCCACTCCCTACCCTTCCCACACTTTCCCACAGTAACAACATCCTTCATTTGTGTGGTACATTTGTAACAATTGATGAACATATATTGGAGCATTGCCACTAAATGTGGATCACAGTTGACATTATAGTTTAAACTCTCTCCCACACATTTTTGTAAGTTATGGCAAGATATATAATGGCCTGTATCCATCACTGCAACATCATTCAATTCCAATGTCCCTAAAATGCCACCATATTACACACACACACACACACACACACACATATACATATATTTTAAAGTTACTTAGGTTACATAAATGTTACCAAAAAAATATAGGGGATTCCCATATGCCTCACTCCCCATACCTTCCACATTTTCCCACATTAACAACATCCTTCATTAGTGTGGTACATTCATTGCAATTGATGAACACATTTTGGAGCATTGCCACTAAGCATGGATTAAAGTTTACATTGTAGTTTACACTCTCTCCCACCCAATTTTGTAGGTTATGGCAAGATATATAATGGCCTGTATCTGTCATTGCAATGTCATTCAGGACCATTCCCAAGTCCTGAAAATGCCCCCACATTACACCTGTTTTTCCCTCTCCCTGCCCTCAGAATCTGTAAGTGGCCACTGCCTCTACATCAATGATATAATGTCTTCCATTGCTAGAATCACAATAAGTCTATAGTAGAATACCAGTAAGTCTACTTTAGTCCATAGTTCATTCCCCAATCCTGAGGATTCTGGGATGGTGATGGCCACTCCACCTCTAATTGAGAGGGGGCTGTGATCCATTAGGGCCAGTGGATGGGACTTTCTTGCTTGCAGTTGTAGACTCTCTTGGTTCCTTGGTATGGTAGTTGTCCATCATCACCTCCTTGTTAGTTGTCCTGGGTGAGACCAATGAACTGGAGAGTAGGTGTTGCAACTCCAATGAGATTCGAGGCCCAGCTGGCCAATGGACAGCCGAAAAGTTTAAGTCTCTTGGACATACACCTACCAACTCTAGTACTAACTATAGGTTCAAATAGAAGAACAGAAGAGCCATATGTAGGGAAACCACAACTGAGTCCAACTCTGTCACCCTGGGGAGCTTAAATTCCAAAGTAGGGCCCACTGGCAAGGCACCAAACTCCTGAGCTATCTTCCCTGAGTATAGTGTCTGGATGTCTCCAGAGCCCTCAGGAGCCCCACTATTTGGGGTAGTGACTAATTTGGCAGTCAATGAGATCCCGCTGAGACATGCATAAGTACAACCTCTGGAATGACCTCCCAACCCACTTTGCAGTCTCTTAGCCATATAAACTCATTTGTCTTTACCTTTCCCCCCTTTTGGTCAAGGTCTTTCTCTAGTTGCATTGTTAGTTGGTACTTGGTAGTAATCCCTCCAGGCACCCATATTTCAGCACTGCTCTTTATCATCTGATATTTCAAAGGGGAGGAAGATAGCATGGGGGTTGCTACTGTTTACCACCACTCACTTCTTCCTCCTGGGTCATCTGACTTCTACGACAGCCACTCCAGTGAAATGACTGTTTTTGAAGGTCATAATTTGTCAGCTTCTGTGGCCTTTTCTTACTGTTTTCCTTCCATAAACTCTCTGTAATATTCATATTATTGACCAGTAGTTTTCTTCTTAAACTCTCTTTTCTCTTGCTTCAGTTTCTTTAGGTCCTCTCCTCCCTCTCATTCACTGCCCTGTTTTGCTAATCTTTCTGCTTTGGACTCCATATATATTTGATTTCTTAGATTCCCTTTAAGCTCCTTAAAGTTTGTTTAAGGAGTGTTTTCTCCATTTTGATCTCACCCGTTTTATGGATTCTACTACTAACAGTCTGCTGAACATCCCAAAACTATATTTCCATTCTTAAACTTTCTTATGTGATTTTCTTCCTAATCTAGCTGCCTATAGGTAGTATATCTTCCTTATTTTTAGCTCTCTGTCAGTTTCTTAAACTGCCCTTGTTCAATCTCACTGATGCCTCTCTAAACGTCCTTCTCTTTCATTTCAGTTAATGCAATATGACCTCTTAGACACAGGTAAAATATATTTGCTGCCTCGTTCTGTTTTTCATTCCCTTTCTATTCATTTATTTTCCTGGTTTTCTCAATTCTGAAATGTGTTCCAAATTAATTTTAATTAAATTTAAAATATCACTATATATAGTGATATTTTAAGCACAAAAGGTAATAAATACAACACATACACAATATAAATCATGTGTGTGCACACATGTGTGTATGAAGCATAGTAACAAAATTAAAATCCACAAACCCACTACACAATTCAAGAACCCAGAACGTTTTGTGTTCCATATTTATTTCTTCCTTTCTTTTCTTGTTTCCATAAGTTCAATTTAGGACTTGTGTTTCAGTAACCTCTGAAGTTTTCTCCTTGTTTCATTTTATGCTTTAAAGCTATACTACATTTCTCTGCTAAGCTTCAGATCATTTTATGTCCTTGATCAAATGCCTTCTCAGGTTTCCCATTACTTACAGAATTAGATAGACTAAGTCCAATAATCAACACCTTTTTGATCTGGCCCAACCTGTGATTCCAGCATTATTTTCTACTATTCACCTTGAATTGCTTCATGCTTCAAACTAAAAGTGCCTTCTTTCCTTCCTTCATTTCTTTCTTTCATTTTTTGAGCAAGCCTCTTCTTTCTACTTTCCATACCTTTGCTTATACAGTACCACTTTGAGCCATAAGGGATGCTCTCTCCCCTATCTCCCTTTGTCAAAATTCAACCTATCCTTCAGAGCCTTCTGTAATATTTTCATATCCATGAAGACCAATCATAAGGGATATTGCTTTCTTCTGAACCCCTGTAGTGGTCCCTCAGGTATTATCTTGAAGAACTTATATTTTCCTTTATTTCTTCATATCCTTCAAGGGCTTATGCAAAGTCTTAAATATAGGAAACACTAAATATTTGTTAAATGACATGGTGAATGGAGCAACTGAACTGAATATATTCTTTTTTAGAAATGAGCCGATAATTTCTGTTAAGTAAATTTTTAAAATTAGAATTCCTTTTTCCAAATGGGGTCCTGGAAAGCCCAGAGGCCCTGTCCACAGCAACCCTATCTGGGGGAGAAAGTATCACAAGGTTCTCAAGTTCCAGTATTATTTCCTATTTTGATTAATGTCCCAGTTCTCACTCTCAGAAAAAAAGATTTCTCCTTTTAAATTTGAAGATTTCTTACTTTTGGGGTTCTTATTTCAATACTCACACTACTACCATGGTATAAGGCCAGTTTTTTTTTTTTTTTTTTTAAAGATCTTCCTCTTAAGGGCAGTAGTTATGATTAAGGATATAAGTATAGGTAGATGCAGTCTTTCTTGAATTTTAACCAATTAGAAAGAAAAACACTTAAAAAAGTATCAGGCTTAGAAAAAGGGAAATATTTCCTGCCTTTGATAGTGAGAAGACACCTTAATGGCATTATAAAATAAAATGCAGAAAGACTTTAGAGTTTTCTAAGAATAATGAGGCACCAATCTGCCTGGTTGAAGAGTCTTCTGCCTATAAAAAGGAGAGTGGGTTTGATGAATTTTGCATGTTTTTTCAGCTTTCAGTTTACATATGAAACAAATCCTGTGTAAAAACTTCAAATTAATGAATAGAGATAGGCACATAATTATGTTGGAAGTGTGCTTAATCTTTAACGAAGAACTTTATAATTTCTAAGGACAAATATATTAACGCTTTACTATTCTTCAATCCAGGGGTCTCTTCCTATGGAAATGCCAAGAATGGGGTAATTTTAATGCAGGTGAATTAGGGAGTCTAGAACATAGAAACCAAAATTTCAACCAAAAAGAGTCATTGAAAGAGAAAAAAGAGAAGAGGTTGATTCTTTCCTATTGACAAGGGCCACCTTGCTTGAAATCAGAAAGAAATCACACTGACCTTGCCTCCCACATATTGAAACAGGACTGGTAGGCAGGTGGCATCGGGCCTGCAGGCAGGTTGGATTGGACCTAAAGACCAAGAACAACTGTGTTGTTTTTCTCTCCCTGACCAAGTCCTCAGGCCCACCTGTAACTGTCCAAGCCACCTATTTGGGGGCAGATCTTGAAGTTTTACTTGTATATACAGTAAAGTGTAATGAAGAAAAGTTATTTTGAAGTTCACACACTGTTCTGTATTGTTGCTAGGAGTAATCAGGTGGATAAACTCTTTAGAGATTCATTTAACAATTATGTCCTTTAAAAAGTTATTTGCTCTTTAGGGCTAATTGAACCATACTTTGTTTTATTATAGCAGGACATCTTATCCTGATAAAGGCAGTGATGTTTTATCTAGCTAAGCAATATTGTTGATTAAATATAGGTAAATGTTTGGCATTTAGAGTAAAAAATACCTTTAGGCTTTATTAGTATGTGGATAAATTGGAAATGGATATTAGCTTCACCTATTTTACTAACTGAAACTACATATTCATTTTTTAGTTTAAATGTAATTCATAAACTTTCGCTTTCTGAAAATTATTTTTAAATTCAGAAGAAATAAATAAATTGTGCTCTTTAGGTATTCTTCACTGTATTTTCATAAATGCTATTAGTTTTAAACTATAAACATGGTGTTAGGATCTATAGTATTAAGGCAGTGAATATTTAAAGCATTTGTGTTTAAACTGCCTCAAAGGATAATTAAATGTTTATAGTGGTACTTGCTTTGAGATAGCTAATTTAAAAAATCTATTGCTCCCAAGTTTAATTATTTGAGTAATGATAACATATTAGCAACTGTGAAGAAAAAGTAAACATGTTAATAACACTTTCCACAAAGATCCAAAAGGTGGCACCTGGCCAGTCTTTCAATTTTCTATTCTTTATTCTATTCCAGCCTCCCATATCTGTTTACTCTAAACCACCTACTCATATATCATTCATCTGATTTCACTCTATTTGTTTTTATTCATTTTATAACTCTTCCTTTGGCACCAGAGAGATAATTTTCTAGCTCTTCTCCACCCTTAGTGAGCCTTTGAAAGAAAGCTTTTGTAATTAAACTTCATAGCTTTAACAAACATTTCATAACCTGCCAGTAAAAATGTCATTTCTCTGGGCCAGTGCATAATTAAATGAGTAAGTATCAGTGTGGTAATTCATCCTCAAACTAAAATAATTTAAGGGGTTATTAATTAAGAGGTTTCTTTGATTTGCGAATTCTAATCAATAATGAGCTATGCTATGGACAAAGTCTTTCTTTTTCATCATTTGCATTACTTGGCCTGTTAAAATATTAAATAAAACCATGTCAATGAAAATTTTACATTAGCATTCTTTTCATGATTGGTTAATCCACCTAAAAGAATCTTGTTAAAATATCAACAAATTGGATATGGTCAAAATGAATGTTTTGCTGTGATCCTTTAAAATCAAGACTCAGTGATACAAGCAGTATACAAAACTTTGTAATGGACTCTGTTTGAGGCCATTGCTTCATAATTGAAGATTAAAAACAGCAAGAACTGAATCTTGAAGGCTAATACTAGTTTATTTGGTAAATATACTACTACTAGTTTATTGAACTGAGAGCAGTAGGAGGGAAACAAATGTGTAAAGTGATGGGCACTGTTAGGATAACTTGTGGTAGCTCCTGCAATACCAGTGAATAAAAAGTTAATTTTGAGGACCAACCAAAAGAATGGTGGAGTAAAATTAATCTTTTAAAATAGAAGCCTCTATCTTTTGCTAGAAATTAATTGGTTGTTCCTATATCTTTTAAGATGTATTTGAAGTCTGGAAATGATAAGGGTGAGCAATGACTTAGAAGTCAGCATAATAATAGCTAACATTAATCAAGCTCTTACTTTGCTCCAGGGCCTATGGTATGTGCTTGATATGTAGCATGTCAATTCTCTTTATGACTCTGAAGTAGGTCATTCACCCATGAGGAAACTGAGGCATAAAGATTTCTTAATTAGTAGCCAAGCTGAGGCTTTTAACTCAGGCAACCTGATTCCAAAGTCCAAATGCTTGCTACCAGTTTATCTTACCTCCAAGGTCATATTTTATCAATAGTGATGCTTTAAGTACATTTCAACCCAGAACTTTGTCCTAATGATGTCAAATGACTAATGATTGTCAAATGGCTGTTACTAAATGAAGGGTGAGGGACTCTAGAAAGTTTCATACTATCAAATAGCAGAGAGACACCCCCAAGGTTAAATCATGGACCAGATTTCCTTTGCAATCTCAGAAAGAGAGTGGAAGAGTGGTAAATAGAAACTTCTGGCCCTTTATCTACTTATTTGAAGTGTATACTTCATGTGCCTCTCTGGAACCTAAGAGTAACAGCTCAGGAAAAATATTCTCCCTTGATGATGCTTTGTGTTTGTTTTGTTCTGTTCTGTTCTGTTTTATTATTCCCCTTGCTTTGGAGCTTCTCAGTTATGTTCTCACTTTAAAATTCTGAAGATCAGAGTGACTGATTGGGTTACTATACACCAAAAGAACATAAACATACACCTTACCTTTCCTGCAGTCTGCAATGCTGATTCTGGAGAACTAATAGAAAGTCTGGAAAATTGGTAGTAATTCTGGACTATGTAGCTTAGAGCTAGAAAGCCTAGGAGGACTGAGTTGCATGAAGGTATATTAAAAGAAACATGTTTTGGTTTATTTCCTCTGGATGGGTGGAGAGGAAATAGGTTTAAGTTAAAGCAAGCAAGATCTAGCATTCAGGGACAGATGTAATGAAAAATCTCTGGACTTTACTAGTAGTGAGAGTTGAAGGCGTTTATAGATTTTTAAAAAATCACAATTGTGTAAGAATAGGATATTGTCTGAGGTAATCTGGATAGTTTTAGAGTAGCCTGGAGCATCATTAGGAAAGCAGATATGGTGTCTTTGGGCTATCTTTGGAGATTTAACACTGTGTATTTTTCTATAGCATGTTTTAATTCTTGTATACACTTTAGGTCAGGAGCCATGTAGGCAGTCCTCTTCTTAGAATGATTGCATGCCTAGATGATGCAGAAAGGCTTCCAGCCAGTTTCACTCATGTTATTATGTAATGGCACTTAGTGCAAGCAGGACGCAAATGAACTCACCCCAGCTAGTCTGATTCCTGATGTGAATCAAATAAAGGCTCCCCTCATCAGCAGCCTTAGCTTGTTCCCATGGGCTTCTCTATGGAACGCTGTTTTCGGATTAGATCCAGCTCCAGGGGAGCGGCATCTGAAGGAAAGGAGAAGAGATGGGAGCAAAATAGCACAGCCCACAGTTTCTGATTTGATCTTCTTTTAGCATGTAAAACTCCTGTATTTTTCATTATTATTTATAGTTTTTATACTCAAGTGGCTAGTTTGTACATTTCATTCATGAAATCAAATCAAAGAGGTAAAGATGGAAGGAAGGAGAAAAATATTTATTTGGCTAGCAGGAGAGACTTTTGACATAATGTCCTGTGACATTCAGTGGGACTTATTTCCTTGCAGTAAATTGCCTCTGCAACAGTCCCCATAGACGTTCTAAAAGTGATTGCGGCGCTTTTATACAATGCCCTTGAAATAAATATATAGTCTACAAAGTAAAAATATTTTGAAGGACTGCACTCGTTTGGAGTATGAGTCTATATATTAACCAAAAAGGATTCATTCTCAAAAGTATATGGTCACACCTTATACCCCAATCCACTTTCCAAAGAAAAACATAAACAAATCTTCCAACAACAATGTTTGTATAGTGACTGCAGCAATTAAAGGTCTTTCCTAGGACTTTTAGCTGGGATAGAAAGACTTGATTGTGTTGATATTTTTTTATCTTTGTGATTTGCCATCATTCACATCAAAGCTTTAAAGTTGTTTTTTTTTTTGGCATAGTGAGGAAATCATATCAGGGATCAAAGCAAGAAAAAATTGGTTCCATTGAGGGTTTGGCTCATACATGAAGATATTGCATGTCTGCAAAGGGCAGGCTGTGAGTATGAATGATGGTTGGTATGGCAGCACAGAACCAAGGTTGTACATTATTTGTTCCAGGAGAATTTGCTTTGAGAAAATAGGACTGGCAAAATAGACTTTTTATAAGCCATTTTCTCAAAAAGCCATCAGGGATTACTAAATTTTGCCCAGACTCTTTCCTTATATACTCATATAGCACTTAATGTTTTATATTATGATTATTTGCTTATTCTGCCTGTTTTCCTGTAACATCTAGGACCTCTTCAAAGATAGGAATCTTTTTTAATCTCTTTTGCTTTTCCTGCCTTGCGCTGTGCCTTGCACATAGAGGTGCTTAGAATATTTCTGTTTAATAAATATCTGGCTTTCAAAATCTCTCTACAAGAACCCTTCCTAATACTGTGTCTTTGAAGGTTTTTTTTTTTTTCCTTTTCCCTTCTGTTTGTTTCTATACAATAAGTCAGTTACTTTTGACAGATAGTAGTTGTTAAGGAGGAACTTTGAATGGAAACTGAAATAGAATTGTACGTGGATTATTATTTTTTTAAGTTAGTTTATAGATGTCTCAGAAACTCTACATTGTAAAGCCTATAAGTACATGATTTATAGTCTAGAATAGTTAATTACGCATACTGTTTTATTTCTCTAGGCTTTTTTTTTTTTTTTAACCAGCAGGCCTCTGGTAAGGATTATAACCCCACATTATAATTTTGTTTTTATGAGAAAATGACATCAATTTATATTATTCTGATCTAATGATTTTTATCCTGAAAGGATTTTATACATTGCCTCTTTATAAAAGACTGGGATTTGAATCCTAGGCACATACTCTGTGACCTCAGGTAGGTCGGTTAACTTCTCTGAGCATCAGTTTCTTTATCTTTAAAATAAGAAGAGTAATACATACCTCACAGGTTGTTGTGAAGACTAAATTACTTATTATGTAAAAATACTCAGCATGATACCTGCATGTAGGTGGTACCCAAGAAGGTTTTTATTTTTAACTAATCTGTAATTTATATAGCAAAGTTATGGTGTTACAGAATTTTCATGGGAAAAGGGACTTTGTAGGCCATCATAATATTATTAGCTATAGCTACTTTGTGTTTATGTATATTAATATACACCAATCAGGCAGCATTTATTGAATACTCAGCACACATAGAAAATTTTAGAGAACATTATATTTCAGTCAGAAATGCTTTTGCATAAGTGTTGTAATGTGGAGGTAACTATATGTTCTGGGGTTTATCATAAACAAAAATGAGATTTTTGTTTCATGCCTTGCAGTTCATATTGCAATTTATGTAAATAGAGAGGCTAGTAAATTGCATTTTAAAGGTAGATGCCTCTCTTGGGACATTTGCATCAGTGAATGCTGTGGAAGAATTTTCAAAACTACTCACAGCAGGATTTGTCTCAGTCATTGAAAAATTCTTGGACAGGACAATAATTTCTCATCTACTAGAGAAATGATATTATTTTAGAATAATATTTTAAAATGCAGATACTATAAAAGGTGATAGATGACTATTCCACAGTGAGATTTATTTCTTCTCTACGTGCGTGTAGATTGGGATGGTTAGACTCGAAGAGCATGACTGATCAGTGAGTCTATTCTATTCAGCATTTCTATGGTATATAGATCTTTTCTATTATTAAAGCACCCATTTTAAAAACTTATTTCTAACAAAGTGCTCACAAGGGTAACCAATGTAATGGTCCCAGAGCATAGACATCTTTTCTAAGAGATATTTTAGATTTCAGTGATTTTTCAGATAATTGGGAGCTATCTTTTTGAGACTGCATTGCTCTGCTACTGATTGTACTACATGATATCCTGGGGATCTTTTTAATTTTATGGTTCTTTGTATCAAATCCATGCCTTTCCTTCCAGAAAATGGAGAAGAGGAAGCCAAAGGTAAATTATTTTAACTGTTTTGACAGTGACAGAGAAAGAAAACAAGTAGCATTGTGAATCTAATTTCTTGGGTTTCCTTGTTCCTTTGTTCTTTGTTTAATTTTTAAATATCATTGATTTCTTTTAATGTAGTATAATCCTAGCCTATTGTGCTCCCAACATTATTACTTCTTTTCTTTTTCTTGCCCACTAAGATGTTTGAGTTCTTTTTATGGAAGCATTTGTTTCAGGTATCAGTTCATTTCAAATGAAATATCATGTCTTTAAATACTAGCTATTTTCCTTTTCCTAGTTTGTGTATCTGAATATATATAGTCTTAATTTGGGGAGGTTTTAATTTTCACTTTTGATTTTCTAGATATCAAATGACCTTTATACAAAGGGCTAGATTGCTTCCCTATGACTACCAGTATTTGTAGTTTGGGGCAGGAGACTCTCAAACCTCTGTACTAAGCTTGATCTCTCAACAGGGTGGACATTTGCAGATTTCTTGATCTGTTTTCTTGCTTACTCATTTCAGTCCACCATTTTCCAAAATAGATTCCAGTAGGTTAGTGGTCTACAAATCCACAATGTTCCATACATACCCTTCTCCGTTTGTACTCTATTATCAATCAGTACTGGGTCAACTAGAGTTCATAGTGTAAAGTTGCTTATTATCTCTTTATCCCATTCCTAAAGAGAAGTAGCCCATTTCCCCAAACTCCCGTTTTGCTCAGATAATGTTTTACTTTGATGCTATATTCTAGCACTGTTTCAGCTAGTCTCTGTGAAGAGTCAATTCTACATATCCTCTCTACTGTTGATCATTAGAGTACAGCAACCTAGAACAAAGTAGAGGAACTTGAATTGCTGGTGGGGTTCACGAGTGAAACTAACTGTGAGGACACTCATCATTGCCCTGTTGGGTATATTTGGAATAGATCAGTTTAAATGACAGGCCTCCATGAGAGGAAAGGGAGATATCTCTGTAACAATGAATTCTTCACAACAGGAAGCTATGAGTGCATAACAAGTGCAGTTATTTTTGATTCCTGAAATTTGTCATCAGAGAATTGTTGGCCAAGTGAACTTAGGGGCCAGCACTCCAGTTAGTAGCTCCCCTCTCCAGACAAACATAAGTTCCCTTGGTGGGTTTTCTTTGCACTGACTTTTTTTCTACCAAGATTGAGGATCATGGAAGTTAATAACCTGATATTAAAGGAAATAGAAATCCTGCATTTGGCTTCTGAGTGTTTCTCAATGAAAATCCTGCTTTATCCTAGGAGTTATGTAATTATCATGACGTTTGAAGGCTGTTTATTCAAATAAAGAAGCTACTTTTCAAAATCTGTATTTTGAGGTTAGTATCTGGTTTTTCATTGGATTGAGTAAGTTGTGGGTACTTCTCCAAAAATTGAATAAAGATGACATTTCTGAAATTGAAGCAATTATCTGTGGTTTTGACATGATAAATATTGGTTGGAGACAACACACTGATTTTCATTATATAGCTGTAGGATATAGGCTCATACTCTGCATATTTATTTAATGAATTGTTTCTGTTAAAAAGATATCTTTTGGCTCTCCAAGCACGTGTGTGTGTGATACAAGATTTTTCATTTGGATTTTGTGGAAGAATAGATAAGAATTGTTCCCAAACATTGTAACAAACCAACATGGAAATCAGGGGTATATGATTAGAATCTGATTTTGCTTTTATGGAATAGTTAAACTAAAAGTATGTAGGGAAAAGTTCTTTTGCTTTTCAATGTAGTAATATAGTTTTGTTGAGATTATTATTGAATCTATTAAATAAGAATGAAAATATTAATTTGTGCAGGAGTGTTAAACTTTATTAGCAATAATGTTTTCTGGACTTGTCCTTTTTACTATTTACAGTGGCTTTTCATCTTTTATCTGTTTGGTGAGCTCCTCATCATATTTCAACTTCTAGATGAAATGTCACCTCCTTGAAAGTTTTCTTTTCTCTGTTAGTTAGAGTTGGTTGCCCCTTCCTCAGAGCCCCCATTATTACTCTGAATTATCTATTTTATGTATGTATTATCCATTATAACCATATCACAAAGTATTATAATTTTTTATGTGTCTGTCTCTCCTTTTCCTCCAACAGATAGAGAATTCTGCTCATATCTCTTTCTGGGCAGAGATAACACCTTAGTCATTTTTTTAAAGATGTGAACTCCTTACAATAGGACCTGGTCTGCAGTGGGTTCTTTCCTTGGAAAGGTAAACAAGTAAACAAAATGTCCTGCAGCTAACTTTAGTTCATTTCTAACAATCCCTGCTGTTGGGCCTGAATCAGCCTTCCAGGGTATAAATGAAGCCAGTGTGTCTAAAAATTTTGTAAGTGTCTGCCAGGTATAATAAAGAAACTGAAGATACACAGAGTTAAATTGAACAGTGTTATAGTCTCCAATGTACCAATAAGACAATTTAAAAATGTTTTATTATACTTCTGAGAAAAGGCAATACCATGAATCCTGCTTTATTAATACCAAAATATGTTATATACCTTGATAGGACCATTGATTGATCTTGAAAGGTTTTCTCTGATGAAAAGAATATAGAAAGACTCAAATTAGAAAGAGATTTTAATCTTCTGCACTTTTTCCTATAATTGTGTAAGCTCTCATCCTATACATGTCAGTAAAAATAACTGTATCTTTATTAAAACTTCAATATCTGCATTTATATTTAGAGTGGTAGCAACATAAAATTGAAGTCTGAGAGTTGTGAAGAATATAATGTCATGTTTTAATACAGAAACTAAATTGCTCCTTCGAAGAGCCTGTAAAACTGAAAAGCATTCATTATAAATGTAATAAAAACTTATGAGTCCCATTTTATTAAAACTACACCCAGTTTCCTGAAGGAACTGGATCATTTAGAGGTAAACCAGTGACACTTTATGTCTAGCAGCACACTTTCTGTGTGATAAGATATCTACTGAAATGAGTTTGGTGGTTTTAACATGATCCCTAATGAACATCCATTCATGTTATAAGATTAGAAGTTTTACTTTAGCAGACTTTGCACCTTCTCATAATAACAGGCACAGATCAGGTTAATGACAATAGTAAATGACTAACTACTCTAACTTCCTTAAAGCCACAGCGACAGATAAGAACAATAGCGAAAGATAAAGCTAATGCTGCTCCTAATTGGTGTGTTAGATCATACTACCATTCTGTAAACTTCTTACTCAAGTCAAATTATATGGATTAACATTGTTACAGGGTGATAACTTTCTAGTGATTACTGTGGCCCCCTTTTATATTTCCTTTCAAGTATAATAATCTTTTTAACATATTAAAGGAGAATCATTTTGTTTCAGTCCTTGGCAATTTTTCAGTGCTTTGAATGTTTACATATTCTATACTTGATACATTTTCCATATTATTTTGATTATTGTTGTACTGGTAGTAGTGTTTTAAAATGTAGAAGTAAATTATTGTGAAGTGACTGCTAGGTTGCCCCGGTAGTCTTAGGTTTTAGCATCAATTAGCTTTATTTGACAGACTTAAATATTGAAATGAGAGAATTGAAGTATTTAAGTTAATATACATAGGTTGTATTGATTTATTCAGAAAATAAGGCAGGGTGTCTGGTAAATGGTGGTAGAATAAAAGTGTGTTTATTCTCATCCTTTCCTTGAAACCCAGCCCACAAATAAATGAATGCAAAATAATGGAATAAAGGGGCAAAAATTGTATCAACAGCAAACTAGAAAACAATTATAATTACAAAGCACAGTGACTAATGCATCTGTAAAATTCAATGGAATTTCGGCCAAATTCAGGGAGGACACAGACAACTGATGGATGCCTTTTCAGACCTCTTCCAGCTTGTGCCTATCTCTGAAAATGAATGTATCTTCTGCTCAAACATTCAGTTGAATAGTTTTGCATTCCCTGTGGTAGGTATTGAAGAGGTTACAAAAATAAGACAGACCATTCTTTCTAGGATCTTACAATCTAAAGAGAAAGATATGACAAAGACATACAGCTTCAAGGCCAGATATAATTATTATGGGAACACATAGTTCCACAGTGTAGGGTTTCTGATAATAAATGATGATAGGAGAAAAGGCTTCATAAAGGAAGTAGCAATTGCAAAAGTATTGAGAAGAGGATAAGATTTCAGTAGCTCAGAAAGGGGAAAGAAGACATCAGTAGTAGAGGAAGTCGCATGATGAGTAAAAGAAGACATCTACAGGGCATGTTTAGGGAAGAGTTAAAGATTTCCATTTGCTTGCAGCATGAGATGCTGGAGAGTCATAATCACTGCGTCATAATGAAATACATTTAACCAGGGTGACCTGGTACTGGCACAGTATTAGACACTCTGCATTCATTACCTCATTTAATTCACACAGCAATCCTCTGAGGAAATAACTACTTATACAGATTGGGAAAACAAGAGTCAGAGGCAGAGAATTTGCCTGAAGCTGCTGTTGAGTGGTTGAGCCAGGGATTTCAGAGAAGCCCTTGAGCCTTTCTGACCCTTACTCTTACTCACTGAATCTTGTGATCCTAAGGGAGGTCTGGGGCTATATTTAGCATCTTAAAGTCAGGCCAAACCTTAAGACAGTTTCAGCATGGAAGAGAGAACATTTTCTTCTTTCTTTCAAGATGAACAGAAGGAAAGCCTTCTTCATTTGCCCATTATTTGCCCATTATTCGTTTCCCCATTATTGCATTCTCATGTCCTGGAGAGCAGGAAAATAATACTTAGGTTCATAATGCATTGAATCCTTGGAGAGAATTAATAGTTAAAACCTAAACATTCCTAAACTTAGATTATCTGTGTAATCTCCATTCTTCTGTGTGATGTTACCTATTTCTAAATTAGATTCAGTCAATGTTTTATCCTTCTAGTTGGTTATTGTTGTTACTCCAGGGCACATCTTTGTCTCTAAATCCCTTCACTGTTTGAAAATTTCAAAGTATGAAGAGCCTTTTAATTTGAAAGTAGTGAATTGGGATCAAGAGAAATTTACAGAGGAGCAAAATGTTCTTTAACTTTTGAAACTGCAGTTTTAGCTGTTGGAATCAGGCCAGCTTATCACATGATAAAATCTAATAGTACTGAGTAAACACATTAAAGGCTATCTTATAGTAAACTAGTTCTGGGTTTTTAAATATATTTTCCCCCATCCTTCCAGCTGGTATCACCTTTAGAGTTTCTTGGAATTGACATTCACATTTAAGTAGTAGTTGGTTTTTTTTTCATTGTTAACTAACCACAGATTACATTTTGGCTTCTTGAAACCTAGTTATATAATTACTTCATATTTGTTTTCCTTTAAAAGATGTTTGGGGCTTTCATTCTCAGGTTATTAGTCATATTCCTCTGAAAATTACTTTCCTATAATTGCTTATTTCATTTATAAGGTAATTGACTGGCTTATTAGATTTTCATGAAGGTTTCTATATTTCCTCAACACTTTCAGTATTTTCTGGGTCTTAGGTCATATAAAGTGATCATTATTTCAAGAAATATTTACAGAAGAGTTCATGGAAGTTTAGGGCAGTATTGTTAGTAAAAGTGAAAAACTGGAAATAGCCCAAGTCAAATTCAGTAGCAGTAAAAGATATCTGATTCACCCATAAAATAAAATACTATGCTGCCATGAAGCAAATTCTGCATGCACTGTTACAGAGAGATGTCTAAAATATATTAGACAAAAAGGAAATATAAAAAGTAAAAGTAGAACTGCAAATAATTTGAGGATATTTATGTAACGATTATGTACAAGTTATAAATATGTAAATAATAAATACATTTATACATAAAAAATTAAAAATATTCCCAAGGAACTGTTAACAATGGTTTCTTCTTGGGAAGGAAATCGGAAAGAATGAGGAAGATTTTTATTTTTATTTTTTCATCTTATATTTC
>JAQZBX010009756.1:6190-45609 GCA_029593785.1 Cabassous unicinctus
CTGGGCCCACAGAGCCTTAAGAAGAAGAAGGAAGGAGAGACCAAGCAGAGATCAACAACCATCTTGCTTCAATACGTGGCAACCGACTTTGGTAAGAAAGCAACTTTGATTCGGACTCTATAGGGCCTTATAACTATAAGCTTTTACCCCCAAATAAATACCCTTTATAAAAGCCAACAGATTTCTGGTACTTTGCATCAGCACCCCTTTGGCTGGCTAAAACAATAGCCCTGCATTATCTATAGCTACTTTAAATCTAAATGGATTTGAGAGCAGATGTGGCTCAAGTTGTTGAGTTCCCACCTCCCACATGGGAGATCCCAGGTTCAGTTCCTGGTGCCTCCTGAAAAAAACAAAAAAACAACAACAAGAAAAACAAATGAAGAAACCAACTCAGGGAAACCAATATGGCTCACTGGTTGAGCACAAGCTTCCCACATATGAGGTCTGGGGTTCAATCCCCAGGCCCAGTACCTCAAAAACAAAAAATCTAAATGGATTAAATTCTCTAGTCAGAGACAGAAGAGATAAAAAAGCATGACCCAACTATATGCCATTTACAAGACACTCACCTTAAATTCAAAGACATGAAAAAAATATATACCATGCAAGTAGTAACCAAAAGAGAGCTGGAGTAGCTATACTAATATCAGATAAAAATAGACTTTAAGTCAGAAACTGTTACAAGAGACAGAGAAGGGGCAGGTGGATGTGGCTCAAATGGTTGGGCGTCCATCTGCCATATGGAGGGACCTGGGTTTGATCCCCGGGACCTCCCAGTAAAATTAAAAATATATATATAGAAGGCACATGGGCTGCCAGGCTCTGTGTGCCGGTGAGCCGCCAGGCCCCGGGAGCCATGCAGCAAGATGATGACATAAAAAGGAGAGAGACAAGACGAGATGCTCTGAAAGCTCTGAAAACCAGGAGCCAAGGTGGCGCAGATGGCTAGAACACCTCTCTCCTACATCGGAGGTCTTCAGGATCAAATCCTGGTGAAGACTGGAGGAGGAGGATGAGAAGAGATGAAACAGACACAGAGAATTGCCCAGCGAATGGACACAAAAAACAGCAAATGGGGAAGGGGGGGTTTAAAATGGATTAAGTAAATAAATAAATCTTGAAAAAAAAAGAGAGACAGAGAAGGATATTATATACTGACAAAAGGTCAGTTCAACAAGAAGGCATAACAATTATCAACATACATGCTCCTAGCCACAGAGCCCCAAAATATAAGAAAGCAAATCTTGACAGATTTAAAAGGACAAGTAGATGGCTCTGCATTAAGAGTAGGAGACTGCAATACACCACTTTCAGTAATGGATAGAACATCTAGACAGATGATAAATGAGGAAACAGAAGTCTTGAACGATACTCTAAACCAACTTGACCTAACAGACATATATGAAACAAGTCACCCAACAGCAGCAGAATACACATTCTTCTCAAGTACATATGGTTGATTCTCCAGGACAATTCTCATATATAATGTCACAAATAAAGTCTCAATAAATTCAGAAATATTGAAATCATATAATGTATCTTCTCAGACCACAAAAAGAATAAACCCAGATAGAGAAATGGAAATTTCACAAATATGTGGAAACTATACAACATATTCTCTTAAACAATCAATGGGTCAAAGAAGAAATCACAGGCAAAATTATGAAACAGCTTGAGGCAAATGAAAATGAACATGTAACATATTACAACATATAGGATGCAGCAAAGGCAGTGCTGAGAGGAAAATTTATAGCTATAGCTGCATACATTAAAAAAGAAGAAAATCTCAAATCAGAGCTCTAACCTTAAAATTGGAAGATCTGGAAAAGGAAGAGCAAGCTAAACCCAAAGTGAACAGACATAGGAGATAACAAAGATTAGAGTGGAAATAAAGGAAATAGAGAATTAAAAAACAGATATAATCACTATGATGATTAGGTTCATGTGTCAACTTGGCTAGGTAATGGTGTACAGTTATTTGGTCAAGCAAGCACTGGCCCAATTGTTACTGTGAGGACATTTCATGGACCTAAATAATCAGTAAGTTGATTGCATCTATGGCTGATTACATCTACAATCAACTGAGGAGATTGCCTTCAGCAATGAGAGATATCTCATCCAGTCAGTTGAAGGTTCTAAAAGGAGAAGTGATGATTTCAGCAGTCAGAAGAGATTATTTTCATCTCTACTTCATTGAAAACTTTCATCAGAATTCCCACCTTGCAGCCTGCCCTATGAAATTTGGACTCATGCATCCCCACAGTTGTGTGAGAGACAATGTTATAAAATCTCACATTACAGATATCTCCCGTCAGTTCTGTTTCCCTGGAGAACCCTGACTAACACAATCAACAAAATCAATAATTGGTTCTTTAAAAAGATCAATAAATTGACAAACCTTTAACTAGACTAACAAATTAAAAATAGAGAGGATACAAATAACTATAATCAGAAAGGAAAATGGGGACATTACTACTGACCCAACAATAGTAATGGCATTTATAATTACCCATATGTTTACCCTTACTGGAGGTCTTTATTTCTTTGTGTTACTTAGATCCACTCTCTAGTGTCCTTTCAGTCTGAGGAACTCCCATTAGCATTGCTTGGAGCACAGTTCTAGTGGTGATGAATTCTCTAGGCTTTTGTTTATCTGGGAATGCCTTGATCTCTCCCTCTTTTTTTAAAGAAAGTCTTGCCAGACATAAAATTCTTGGTTCACAAGTGTTTTCTCTCAGCATTTTATTTATTTCCTCCCACTGCCCTCTTGCCTCCCTGGTTTCTGATGAGAAGCTGGCATTTAATCTTATTGGGACTACTTGTACATATGAAATAGACTTTCTCCCCCTCCAGGGTGCTCTATTGTATGTCTTTAGGGAATCCTTTGCCTCAGCCTGCTTTGATTTAATTGTTTCTTATACTGCTTTAACTGTACACAAATTGCAGGGCATGTTTTGGGGAAGTGAGCCAGAGACAAGTTTCCTGATTTAGTCTTTCAGGCTGCCACCAGATAGATTGGAACATACAGGCACCCGAGTATGCTCATAGGGATTCCTCTGCTCCCTCTGGAACAGAGTCAGGGACACACAATGGGAGGGCAGGATGACTTCACATCACACTAGGGAGGGGAATGGGGGAAGGGCCAGCAAGGGCACCATGAGCTACTCCTACCATTTTTTAATGCTGCATTTTCTTGATTCAGCACTTGCCGAATCAAGAGTAATCAATAGTTTGATAAAGGTGACCACACAAGCCAGATTGCTCTCTCTGCCTGGAGGAACCCACACCAAATCTCAGTGTCTACTTCCATCTTTCCCTCCCATTTCTCAGCAAGCTCTGTTCTTTTCCCGCATTTCCCAATAAGTTCTTTTCACTGGCCTAACTAAACTGGCGTGTTCTTAAATTCTTTTATGTAACATAGCCAAGAACCTAGAGAAATCCAACACTTCCCCATCTTCATTTGGCGAGCCAGCCAGGAGGTCTAAAAGCAGGTAGCCCTCTCTGACACCTGGCAAGGACTGGTAAGTCTAAAACATTTTATAGCCTGTTTGTGCCCTCTTTTAGTTCTGTTGTTCTAAAGGGGGTTAATGCCCAGGGGGTTCCTGAATAAGCTCCCACAGGACATAAACTCCATCTGCCCAGACTTCCGGCTCCCTCTCTGGAGGTGGCAGGGGCTAGTTCCCACACTGTGTAGATCCAAGGAAGTTCTGGGTGGCAGGTGAAACCGCTCTTGAGACCTGACTGGGCACATGGCCTAAGTCAAGCAGGAGTCTGCAGGGAGTTTACCAGACCCTAAGTTCAGAATGGCTATTATCCGTTGTATTGTTTCCTTAGATTGCTAGGTAACTCCTTTTAAGTAAAAGTGCCTTTGATCTTCCAACTACTGCTGTCCTCACATCTGACTTAAAGCATCTGTGAGATGCTTTAGAATGTCTTAGAACTGAAAATGCATTTGTTAGCAATGCATGAGCCCCAGCCTCAGCAGTGCCCTGAGGCTTTGATCCTTCTCTGCCTTGGGGAGGCCCTGAGATTGTCTTGGGGTGGGGGAATCCCTGAGGGTGTTTGCCAGCAAATCACAGGACAATCAGTCGCTAGTTTTTTGGGCTTTAAATGTCAGGTTTAACTGAGTAACTTGCCCTTGGGAGCGGCTATGGGGTGAGCTCACTCATAGCCGGCTCCTAAGACCTTGCAAAGTAGGCAAAGGAAAGGTCCCTAGCCAGCCTCTTTCCCCAGGGTCAACCAGCTTGGGTGTTCAGTCTGGGAGATGGACCCAGATGCCCCCAAGATCTCTAAAGCTCTGGGGACACCCAGAAACATAAGGCTCCTGATCCCCAGAACATGGGACAGCGAGCAGGGCTCCCGATTCCAAGACTTTGGCTCGGCGAGCAAATCCGTTCAGCCAGGTCTAGTAGTGGGACGCCCCCAGACTGACGAATGCGTCTTATCCTCCCCTAGGATAATGGGCGGCTCTTCCAGCATTCAAGCATACTCCCCATTGGGGTGTCTTCTCAGAAACTGGGGCGACCTGCCTATGGATAGTCTAAAAAAGGAGAGGCTAATATCTCTCTGCCGCAGTACAAGTTAAAGGACGGCCAGGAGTGGCTGCTAAATGGGACCCTCGATCTAAGCCCTGTACTTCAGATAGCCCTACTGTGAGAGGGAAGGAAAGTGGGCAGACCTCCCTAGATACAGCTTTTTGTAGCCCTATGTCATAATAAAAGCCTAAGGGGTTCTTGTCGGCTAAGCTATGCAGAAGGAAGCCTCAGAGTGCAGAGTCAGCCCCCTCCCAAGAAGGAAGATGATATCTTAGATGTCCCCCTTCTAGTGGCCTACCTCGCTATGACCTGGCTCTGGACCCAGAAGCCCTGTAAACCCACATCCAGTGGAGGCTCCATTACCTCCTTCGTATGTCCTAAGGCCTAGTCCAGTGGGTCATACCCAAAGTGGAGACTCATTCCACCCAGCTAGGAAGTCAAGGGTCTCTACCCTTTCATGGAAGCAACTAATGGGGGCGCAGGACCCATCAGGGTGCACGCCCCCTTCTCTATGGCCAGCTTGGCATAGTGCAAAGAGAAGTTAGGTCAGTGCTCTGAGGACCCCACCAAATTTACTGAGGGGTTCCAGCCATCACAACGATCTATGCACTAACAGGGCGACATGCACATTATTCTTTCAACTTGCTGCACCCCAGAGGAAAAGCACCACATCTGGACTGAGGCCCAAGGGCATGCCGACAGACTGACTCCCAGTAGCCTAACCAGTATGCGGGGGGAGCAACAGCAGTCCAATACAGACCCCGGTGGAACTGTCAAAGTGACAGGCAGGTCTGAAGGCCAGAGACCACATGGCCACGTGCCTCCTTGAAGGGGTGAGAGGTGCACTTCCAAAGTGGTCAATTACAGTAAGTTCAGGGAAGTTACTGAGGGACGAGAACCCATGGGAAGGCTGGTAGAGGTAATGAAGAAATATACTCTAATAGACCCTGACTCTAATGATGGACAGACCCTCACAGCAACTTACTTCATCAGCCAGTCTGCTTCAGGTATGGGTAAGAAGCTGAGAAAGCTTGCTATGGGTCCCCAAACTCCCATGAACACCCTTCTAGATACAGCCTTCTCCGTCTTCAACAATTGAGACCACACTGCCAAGGTGGAGAAGGTAAGGAGTGGTAAGGTAAAGGCCCAAGAGCAGGCTCGCCTTCTTGCAGTCACTGCTAAAGGCAACCCGTCATCTCAGGGCCACCCGGGTCCAGGCTCCACGTCAGCAGGAACCTGCTTCAGGTGTGGAGAGGCTGGCCCTGGAGAGGTGGCTGCAGGAACCTGCTTCAGGTGTGGAGAGGCTGGCCCTGGAGAGGTGGCTGCAGGAATCTGCTTCAGGTGTGGAGAGGCTGGCCCTGGAGACGTGGCTGCCTCAAGCCGCCTCGCCCCAGGTGCAGAAAGGGCGGCCAGGGAGTGCACGGCTCCCCAGAAGGGGAAGGGGACGGGGCTCCCGGGGACGAGATGGGGCTCCCCCGTGAGCCCTGCTCGTGCCCCTAGGAGGATGGAGGGGGCCCGAGGCTAAGTGTGGCTCCCTGGAGGGCATCGCGACCATCAGTGGGAGGAGGAGCCTGGGTGACTCTTGACCCGGCAGGTGAGTGTTAATTTCTTAATTGATGGGGAGCCACCTGTTCCATCCTAACCTGCCACTCCGCAGGTGTGTTACAATGAGAGTTGATGGGAAATCAAAATCTAGACCTTTTACTACACCTTTCCCCTGTAGACTAGGAAACCATCTAACAAGCCATCACTTCCTAGTTATTCCAGAATGCCTGGTCCCAGTAACGGAGGAGACCTTCTCCATTCCCTAGGGGCTAGCATTCTATTGGTAGACCCCAGCCTGAGCCCCCAGGTGTATAATGCCTCGGAAATGAGTGGGTGGGCCTGGGTTCGAAACTGGCTGGCTGGCTGTAGTGTTAGCGTCAGACCCAGGGACCCCACCAAGCGAACTCCCTCAAGAAACAGCCGACCAGATAAATCCTTTGGTCTGGGATACGGGGTTCCAGCTGGGGCCTCTGGGTTCCCCCAGCTTCCACTGCTTATACCCATCAGCCCCTCTCTCTCATAGGGAGCAGTTCCCCCTGAAGGAGGGAGCTGTTAACGTTCCAACCCCTGCTAACCTCCCTGCAACAAGCCCAGTGGCACTTCCCAGCTGGCTCAAGACTCAGAGCAGTCAAAAGCTTGTCTTACCCACTCATCCGGTTGTACCCAAGCCTGACATTCTGCTAAACCAGGTCCCAGAAACCACAGCTTGGTTTACTGTTCTTGACTTAAAGGATGCCTGTTTCTGCATTCCTCTCTACCCGGACTCCCAATTCCTTTTTGCCTTTGAATGGCAGGATTCCAGCTCTAAACCTCCAGGCCAGCTTAGGAGGACTGTGTTGCCGCAGGGGTTCCGAGACAGCCCCCTTATTTTTGGGAACGCATTAGTTCAGGACCTAGCTGATCCCCACTTGCCTCAGCTCCCTTTTACAATATGTGGATGAGCTGTTGCTTTGTCATTCGACAAAGGCAATTTCCGATGCCAACACATTTTAGTCCTTAATTTCCTAGGTGGTAGGGGCTACAGAGTGTCGGCATCCAAGGCACAAATCTCTTGGCAGAAAGTCTCCTACTCAGGGTTTCTTCTCACCCCAGGGGAAAGGTCTCTCTCCCCAGAAAGTAATTCAGGCCATCACTAGGATTCCCCAGCCCCAAATAAAGAAACATTGCGGGCTTTCCCAGGGATGGCTGGTTACGGTAGGCTGGGGATACCCAGGCTGGATGGCTTACACCAATGGCTTACAGGCAGCCGGTTAATTAAACACCAGGCTCAGTTACTAGAGACCCCTGAGGTGCAGCTAAGGGTGTGTCAGTCCCTCAACCCAGCCCCCCTGCCACCGGCAGAGGCCCAAGGTCAGATCCTGAGGGCCCCTCCTCCACTCCTGCTTTGAGACTCTCAACCAAAACTACTCCAGCAGCCAGACTTAAAGGATGAGCCTCAGCAACCCAGACTTTGGAAGGGTTTTATTAGGGAAGGAATTAAAAGGGCAGCCTATGCAGTAGTTTCTCAATTTGAAACCATAGAAGCCCAAGCCCTTCCCCCTGGGACCTCAGCCCAGAAGGCAGAGCTGATGGCCCTCACCCGAAGTTTAAACCTGGCAGCAGGGAAAAGGGCTAACATTGACACAGACCCCAGGCATGCTTTCCTGGTCCTCCATGCCCTCTCTGCTGTGTGCAGGGGTGAGGCTTGCTCACTAACCGGGGTCACCAATAAAGCACAGGCAAGAAATCCTTGACCTACTGGAGGCTCTTCTGCAGTGATGCATTGCCTGGGGCACCAGAAAACACCACTGTAGCCAGGGGAAATGCCCGAACCGAGGACACAGCAGCTAAAGCTGCAGTGCAAGCCCCAGGCTCTCTCTCAGCCCTGATCCCAGAACCTGGCCCACTGCCTAAGACTCCAGATTATACCCAGGATGAAAACACTAGAGCGGCTGGCCTGGGGGTCAGCCTGGAAGCTGGTGGGTGGTTTGTCAAGGTAGCTCAAGTCTACCTGCCAGGAGCGGTGCAGTGGAAGGTCCTTCACGGAATCCACCAAGCCCTCATCTGGGAGGGACACCCTGACCAGCTTAGCCGAACGGGCTTCAAGGGCCAGGGCCTGGCGAAAACAGTCAACAAGGTCACCAAGAGTTGTTCCTTATGTGCAATTAATGACCCGAACAGGAGGCTAAGCAGACCCCCGTCCAGCTGCGGGATCACAGCCTGGGGAGGGCTGGCAGATAGGCTTCACCCACATGCCATCCTGCCAGGCTGTAAATGCTCCCAGTACTGGTCGATGCTTTTACTGGGTGGGTGGAAGCATTTCCCACCAGAAGAGAAACAGCAAACAAGGTGGCTGAGGCCCTCCTACGGGAAACTGTTCCCAGGTTCGGACTGCCTAAGTCCCCCAAAGTGACAATGGGCCAGCCTTTACTAGCAAAATAACCGAAGGTCGATCAGCTGCCCTCGAAATTAAATACCATCTTCCTAGTTCCTGGGGGCCCCAGTCCTCAGGGAAAGGAGAAAGAGCCATCTGCACACTAAAACAAATTCTGGCCAAGCTTTGCCAGGAAGCCTCATCACCGTGGGCCGCCAGCATGCCCGCTGCTTTGCTGAGTGTGTGTAGCTCCTGAGGACCCACCTCGGCTTAGCCCCTTTGAGATGGTCTGTGGACGGCCTTCCTTACCCAGGACCCAGTACTAGATCAGGAGACTCAAGAACTCACCAAATATTTCATCAACCCAGGAAAAATTCAGCAAGTTATCCAGGAGCTCAGGAACAAATCTTCCCTAGCCCCAACCATGAGTTGCCTTTGCCTAAAGTTAAACCAGGAGAGCAGGTTCTCATAAACCTGGCAGGAGAATAGGCCTCACTCCCAATTAGGGCCAAATGGAAGGGACCTTACTCTGTGCTCCTCATCCCTCCCGCAGCTGTTACAGAACTTGCTGGCTGGGTGCACTTATCCCAAGTGAAGCCCGCTTTCCAAGGAAGTGCCAGCTCACGGGAAGCGTCTGACGAAGTTCGAATGCCAGCCATTGCGTGGCCTGAGATACCTCTTCAAGAGACAAGGTTAAACAGTGTCTGTGCCAAATCCAGTGCATAAACTGTGTGCTATTCCCTCTAACTCTAGCCCAAATAAAGCTTCATGTACTCTACTACACCTTCCTATGGCTACGGGAGAGGGCAAGCCAAACACCCCTTAAGAATTCTTGTCCAAACAGCGGCCAATGTAGCCAATAAATCTTCATGCTAGCTCTGTGTGTCTCAACCAGAGACTCCACGGCCTGGCCAGCTGCCCCCAGGCACTGGGCAGTCGCTAATCTCTCAGTCGGGCCTATTGCCACCATATCACCCAGTGCAGGGGTAAAATACTGACAACCCCCCAGCCAGCTTCTCACCACACTCCAAGCTGGCAGCATCACCTTGGAACCCGCCTCTCTCCCTCTGCTGGGTCCTCTGTACACCTCGGTTCACACACCAAAGAACACCACCTTCCCCAGCTGCACCTACTCCGACGCCTCCCAGCACTCCCTCTCCCCTCCCTTCCCGGGCCAGCTTGATTTTACCTCCTGTAACCACACGTTCTGGATGGCCCCCCAGCCGGGTATGCTGGGTATGCTGACCGCTCCCCCTCAAGTGGTCTACTTCACCCAGTACCCCATCCACGCCACAGACTCACCAGCACCAAAGACCCACTCAAGGCTCAGCAGCCTGGGGGCGGGATAGGAAGGGACTCAACCATGAGCCAGTACTGTTGGGGACGCCCTGCTAGGTCGTGTAACTCTATACTTCTAAATACAACTTATCCTGACCAAAGCATCCCACCAAAGATACCGTGGGCATGTCGTAAACTAGACCCCCATGGCCTGGGAGGAGAAGCCAACCTAAACTAGACCCCCATGGCCTGGGAGGAGAAGCCAACCTTGTCTGGACACCCAGAGAAGCACCCTGTTTCCTGACCCAGGGCCCAGCGGGTGTGTGTTGGTACTGTCTGCTAACAAGTTAACCAGCGAGCTGGTACCTACAAGCTCTGAAGAGGGCTCTAGCCCACCAAAAACTAACCTCACATTTGCTGCTACTTTAAACTCTC
Organism: Cabassous unicinctus; assembly: GCA_029593785.1. NCBI lineage: Eukaryota > Metazoa > Chordata > Mammalia > Cingulata > Chlamyphoridae > Cabassous > Cabassous unicinctus. The sequence goes on from JAQZBX010009756.1 coordinate 16,340, forward strand.
ATGATGGGGTTTTCTTCCTCTGTGGAGACAGGCCTACCTCTCCTTGCCTCCCCTTTGCACTGGTTTATGCTCACTAGCACACATCACCCCTTCTATCTACATCTACTATGGTCCTGAAAACCGCACCGTGCCATTTCCTGTATTTTCTCCTCATACAATAACTAAAAGGACAGTGCCTCCTAGCTGTTCTAGGCATAACCACAGTTATAAGAACTGGGGTTAGTAGTTGTAGCAGTTTGGTATTGTTTATGAATTCCAAAAATAGATATTAGATTGTGTTTGTAAACTGGTCTGTTCCTTTGGGTGTATTACACTTATCAGATTCAGAGATTTCACCTTTACTTTATTAAATCAAGATTAGGGCTTTTATTTGACCATGTCATTAGGGTGACTTGGTTTGAGTCCCCACCTCCCTGTCCCCCACCTTTGTGGGCTATATAAACGGATGGTCAATCAAAGGCAGGGAAGTAAATACACGGAGAAGGAGAACACAGAAGCAGGTACCAGGAAAAGAGAGTACTCCATAGACACGGCCCGGGAAGAGAGATGAGCCTGATAGTCTACAGTTGACCTTATGGAGAGAGTAGAGCACCTGAACCTGGAAAGAAACGAGCCCCTGGGAGAGTGACGAGCCTAACGCCAGCCTACAGCTGAGATCAGAAGAAGCTGGGACCACAGAGCCTTAAGAGGAAGAGGGAGGCTGAACCCTCACAGACATCGCCCGCCATCTTGCACCAACAGATGGCAACAGACGTTGGGTGAGAAAGTACCTCTTATGGTACCTTGAGTTGGACTCTTTAGGGCCTGATAACTGTAAGCTTCTACCCCAATAAAAGCCCACAGAGTTCTGGTACTTTGCCCCTTGGCTGACTTATACAGTAGTCTATACCAAACCCAGCAGGTCCACCACTACCTCTCCCTAGACCTAACCAACAGCATAGAAGAAACTAGCCGTGCCTTAGCAGTCCTAAGGCAGCAGACAGACTCTCTTGCTGCTGTGGTGCTGCAAAATCGCAGAGCCCTAAACATGCTGACAGCAGCACAGCATGGGCGGGGTGGGGGGGGAACGGGACATGCCTATTTCTCAAGGGAAAATGCTGTTTCTATATAAATTGCCCCAGAATAGTCACAGACAGCATTCAAAGCCTGCAAGATGAAGCCCACCACCTTCAGGAGGATGCAGCCTCTGGAGGCACCTGGCCTTTCTCACTCTCACTGATCCAGTATGTCATGGCTGGCCCCCTTTTTGGACCCACTTACCACCATCTTCTTTATCCTTTTAGTGGGACCATGTATCTTAAATTCTAACTAAGTTTATTTCTTCCAGAATCAACGCCTTCCAAAACAAGATATTAGTCATGCAGGGATTTCAGCCAGCTCTAACCACAGTGTTGAACCCATCTTTCCTCGACCTCAATAGAATAGCCTGAGATGTTTACATCCTGTCAGGCAGGGACTGCTGCCCTAGCCAGCAGGAAGTAACTAGAGAAGAATGACCATCACCCCTCAGCACCCCCGTAAGAATAAGGGCATGAACTCTCTGAGGGGGAAGCTAAGGCAGGTGAGCCAGAGAAACGAGGAGAAGATAAGCAACAACATGGCCGACAGACAACATGGCCGACAGACAGCATGGCTGCAAGACCTCGCTGAGACCTTGAGTTTAACCTTGAGGTCCCAGTTTCTCTCTCTGGACCTCCCCTTGACCCCAGATATCCCAAACAGGCCTCACCATTGGTCCCCACCATTGGTGGGGTAATCAATAACAGCTGGGGCCCCTCCCCTTAGCATTAGCAATGGGAGGGGTAATTAATAGTTTAATAAAGGTGACCACACAAGCCAGATTGCTCTCTCTGCCTGGGGGAGCCTGCACCTAATCTCGGTGTATAATTCCATCTTTCTCTCCCATTTCTCAGCAAGCTCTGTTCTTTTCCCTCATTTCCCAATAAACTCTCTTCGCTGGCCTAACTAAACTGGCGTGCTCTTAAATTCTTTTATGCAATACAGCCGAGAACCTAGAGGAGTCCAACACTTCCCCTTCTTCAATGGCTCTAGCAGATATTTTTAAGTGCCAAAATGTTACTAAATAAATTTCTACTGATTATCTTTAAAACTTTTATTTAACACTTAAAAAGCAGTTTAATTTTCTAAAATGTGTCACACATAACTCCTAATTTACAGACCAAGAGAAAAAGAACCTCATTCTAATCCACTTATTACAAAAAACAAACAGAGCATCAGTGAAACCTGAAAAGCCATGCTGTTGGTGGAGTTCTCCATTACGCAAAACTAAATCCAGCACTAAAAATTATAAGTACAGACATAAGAAAACTGCCATGTCTATCCTTTCCTGTTATCATACTTTTGATATGCTAACACGTATTACGTCAACATTGACCTTAAACACAGCCTTGTTTTGTGACGTGCATTTCTGCCTGTATGAGAAATTTCATTTATTCAACAAATATTCATTGAGTGTCCACTAGGTTCTAGCATAGTACTAGATATCTGGGATAAAGAAATGAACAAGACATAATGCCTGACCACAGGAAAGTCATAGTCTCCTGAGGGAAGACATAGATCAACAATGGAAAATGCCATAATTGTTGCCATATACTGAATTTAAAACTCTATATTTACTACATAATCATCGCAATATTGTCATTTCATAGATGATGAATCTGAGGCTTAGTGAGAAGTTAAACTTGCCCAAGAACACTCAGCTAAGTACAGAAAGAGCCAAGATTTGAGCCAAACTCTCCCGACATCAAGGTGCATTCTGTGTACCTTCATGTAATAGCACTTCAAAAGAGAATGGAAACACAAAGAAAGGACCCCAGTGGGAGTAAGAAAATATGGGAGGGGTGAGAAAGGTGTTTCCAAAGAAGAGCTTTCATTAAGCTGTCTGAAAAAGAATAAATTAGAGAGGACCTGAGAAGTTTCATTATAAATTATTTAGGAAAATAAATTAGATTACCAAAGCAAATTTTGGAGCTGCCCTAGATGTTTTGTAGCTACCTGAAGAAACAACCTTAAAGACATGCTCAAAAAATGAATACTTTCACTGTTCCTACTGAGCAAAGCAAAATAGGATGCCAAATTGAAGAAAAGAGGATGCAATATAGGATGCTCACATTTGGAAAGTCTGCAGGAAGTGTGGTAGATTGAATGATGTACCCCAACTTAAATATGTTCTTCACCTTAATCTGCACCCCTCTGGGTGTGAAGCCATTGGAAACAGCCTCTGGAAGATGTTATTTTTCATTCAGGTGTGGCCAGGCTGAACCAGGGCAGGCCTTAATCTGGATTACTGGTGGCGAAAGAGAACCTAGAAGTCACAGGGGATGTCACCATGTGATGTGAGTCAGAGACGAAAGTCAAGGAACCCCAAGGACTTTAGCAAGCCAGCACCAGCATGCTGATTTTGGACTCCAAGCCTCAAAAACCATGAGCTAATAAATGCTTGTTGTTCATGGTATTTGCCATAGCAGTCTGGCAAACTAAGACAGAAGGTAAACATTTGTGAACAAGAAAACACAAGAAGGCAAAAGTCCCTCAGGGCTGTGAACTGGGCATTGGCAATACTAACATGGCAATGCAGGGCACTGTGAAAGCAGATTTTACAAACTGGCACAGTCAGGGGCTTCTATTCTATGTGAACATGAAGCCTATAGAGCATATTTTCTAGACAAACTGAAAGTGAAGAAAAATTTTTACAAATTAGTCCATCTTCTTGATATCTAGATGCTGGCAACTTCATTAAATTCTTTTCTATATACTCTATTACATTGGGCTCATAACAAACCGGGTCTATGAGGTAAGTGTTTTAAGGATTCCCATTTGATAGACAAGAAACAGAAGTAAACAAAAGTTAAATGCATGCAGCTACTTAATAATGAAAGAATTGGAACCCATTTGTCTTACTTGCATCTTTCCAATCAAAATTATCTGTCTTCCCTGCTCAGAATCATGCTCTCAATTCAATATTCATATCTTAGGAGCTTATAGGCTTATATCTTAATACGCAAAAAAAGAAAAAAAGATGAAAAACATGTGGTCCCCACCCCTGAGGAAGTCCCTATGCAAGGCTCTGTTAGAGACCTGGCAAATTAATCCTTAATGACACAATAGTAAATGATGATGGGCTAATGCTGTATTTCTCAAACTAGCCTAACACTACTTCCAAGATAAGCTCCTTGAAAAAAGAGGTCCCATGGTGAAAGAAGAGTGGGAAATACTGCATAATATATGTATCTAACTTGGAGATTTGAAGCATACATTAATACATTAAGGGTTCTTGCAATATACAAACCTGTTTATTTTTGTTTACCTGATGCCTATTAAACCTGGCTGAACTAATGCTCCATTGAATTTACTTTGGGAAAAGTTGAGTTAATGTGCCACCCCTCTCAGGGGCTATTTTTGTATTTATTATCAATAACTTTCCCAAAGGAAGTAAAGGTGGGGGATGCTGGCAGATGGTCCCTTTGCTATCTCTCAAACCCCTTTCCATAGAAAGCTGCCTATTTTTTCTGAGCACAGGATATAATGTTAGGGACCCACCCATATTCCTCTTTCGCCTATTAGCCAATCACATGTCAATCAAGAATATTATTTCTGGAAAGAACTGCTTTAACTCACTCAGGTCTAAAAATACTTCTTGACAACATATGTTCATCTAGAGCCTTCTCCAGAATCTAACATCTGCCTTAGCCAAGTGTTGGTCAGTTGTAATCATTTCCCACTAATGAAGGTTTATGTCTTATCTGGTATGAAAAGAGGCCATACAAATCCTCACTTACTTTTTTCAAGTTGTATAGAAATTTTGCCAACATTAAATGTTCCATCACAGTATTTGGCAAATGCATACTGGAATTCATACACTTTCAATTTTAACAGATTTTGGGGAGGAATAGGTCCAAAATAATCATTCCAACCTTTGGGAGAGGAAAATCTTTGCTCTAAAGAATGTTTTAAGATAGCATTTTAGCTATAAATCAGATTTACTCCCCAAAAGCAATCTTGGTACTACATGTGAAAGAATTAATGTTTTAGACAAAGTAGTCTCAACTCTTGTTTAATTCTGGGATGAGTGGTCTGGGAATACAAATTCCACTGCATAGACATAAGTTAATAAAGGTTCCTTTTATGAGTATTTCAATGATGCACATGTATGCCTAGGAGAGCATATATAGAACTTGCGTTTCTACACCTGAGTCCACATGTATAGAAATAAGAAAGATAAATAAGGAACATGGTCATACCTGGCAGATACCATATCTAACGGGGACACGTCTAAGCACCTAGAAGCAGCCAGAGGCCCAGTCTAAGGCAGTTTTCACTCCAGTCCACATGGACCATGCACCGACTCAGTGTGCTAAGGGATGAGGCGATGCCAAGACCACTCTCAGTGCTGCACACTCAGGCAGCCCCCTCCTCCACGTATCTGCAGGCCTCTGAAATGACCTAAATGATGACTGAGACCCAACTTGCAGCTAGGGGACAATCAAGCTGATTCCTGCGGTGTCACCCTTCCCTCCCTGTTTAATTCAAAACAGACTTTTTTTTTCTCCTCCTATGAGGACTTCAAATGTTGAATATCTGAGACAATGAATCATTTTCAGGAGGTAAATTCAAGTTCAGCCCACAGCCTAATCCCAAACAAAGATGAAGATCATTTATTTGTGCTCAGGAAAAGAGCTGGTGGTGTCAACACTTTCTGTCCTTAAACTGCTAATCTAACCAAGTAAACCTCTCACTTGCCAGCTCCACCCCAGGTATATGTGTTGTTTTGTTTGAGGGAGTTTTTCTGTTGTGATATCTAAATCTTTAGAAATTAGCCATGAAATCTTTAAGTTCAAAAAATAATTTAGATTAAGAAAACTAACCAACTTGATACCTCTCTCTTACTGGAAAATAAAATGAATTTGAACAACTTGATCGAAGTTTTAGTCAAGTAAATCATTTTGAGCTAAATACTATTTCCTAATATTTTAATAAGTATTATTTTCAACCAAAAAAAGGTATTTACAAGGTGAAAATAGTTATAACAGTTGTCATCCTTCAAAAACAGGGCTCTGTTATTTGGTAAATCTCAATCATCTGTACATCTTACCTTCTTTGTATCCATTCGTCTCTCATCCTCCCTCGTGTCCCATGTCTCCTTTCTCCAGTTCTCCCACCACCGTTCTTGCCACCCATGCACCTTTCTGTTACCCTTCAAATTCCAGATTCTTATTGCCCTCAGGGCAGGCACTGGTTTGTGTATCCCTGTTAAGCCCCTTGAGTAAAGTAAAACAGGTGTTCTGTTTTATTTCAGAACAGGTACGGATATTCCTTTTTTTTTATTATTTCTTAAAATACTTTAAAAGAAATTTGAAAGTGTTTAAGAATCATGAGCAGTTTTCAGTATCTAAATATTCCTAGACAGTTAATTCATACAATTACTATCAAACTTACATCCTGATCAGACCTTCACATTGACTAGTTTCCTGAGGATTTCTAACCCACTTATAAAAAGGGGTGGAGGGGGGAAATCACCCTTGTGAGTTTTTTTAAATGTTGGTTCACAATCGTTTATTTCTGCTTTTATAAATAAAATGGATAGACATTTGTATTCTGTTATTACACAATACCACAGAGTGGTGAAGCACGTAAGGTAAGCCATTGCTGAGTTAGTCTTCATAGAGTAAATTAAATCTGTGTATTTTGTGTTTTTGAGGACTAAAACATTTTTATTTAAAACACTGTTCTATTCATTCACAGACTGCTTCATTTTTTTCAGTACAATGTGTACTGAGTATCTGCTGTGTGCCAGACTTGGGCTGGACGCTGGCAACCCAACCCCTACATCACGGAGCTTACAGCCTAAAAGAAAGATTTGCAGATCTTGATGGTCAAGCAGGAATTGCTCTCATTTTTCAAAGGACATCACATTGTAACAGTAATATCACTAGATTTTTATTTCCACACTTGAAAGAAGACAACAAAAAGTTTACAAATATTGGCTTCCATATAATCTTTTTGAAGAAACAACATAGGAAACTCTGAGGAGCAATCTACAAAAAGTGGAATAGCAAAGGCCTCTAATTAAGTAGGCAGTTGCAGAGGCACAAATTTTCAGATTAACTTTAACTGTGCCTATGATGTCTTGGCTTTGGTTATTTGAGATGCCTAAGATGTCTTCCCTTTGGTTATTTGTAATAAGTGAAACTGAGTCAGCACATCTGAAGAAGCTTTTCAAAATTTCCAACTCTACATGCTGACACCCGCTACAGTGCAATCTATAAAATGTTTTCTAGGATCTGATTTTAAGGTTTTGCCAGCAAACTTATACAAGCTTTGCACTTACATTATTGAATGTAAGAAATGCTTCCTTTTTTGAAGATTTTTTATTGCGCCCCCATACACTAAATACCTGTAGATCAAAATATCTCTATCAACTACCTATTTTAACACCTTCTCAGTTTAATTCTTATATATCATTATAAAACTATTCTGGCTCTACAGTGAGAATTTTTAGCTTATTTTGCTTGCTTTGTCATTAAAAATAAGATGAAATCAAATATCCCATGCTGATATTAGTAGACCAGATTATTTTAACTGTACCTTTATTATCAGAAGAGACCAGGCCTAAAGGATTAGATCATTTCCAAAGAGCAGAAACATAATAAAGCCCCAAGAACATTTTTTAAATCCCTCTTTATTAATACTAAATGCATCACATTTATCAGAAATTAAGCGGTGTCTTAATTCATACTCAGTAGGATGCTATCTAAAACGGCCATGAGGGAGCATTAGTTGGAATAAAAAAAAAATTGGTCACAAACTACTCAAGTGGCTAACAGAGAAAATGGAAGACTCCTTTTTCTTTAGAAAGGCCGTGTGCAGTTCCAAAATTGCGATGCCTTTCAGAGGCTACTTCTCGCCCTTGGAGGAAGACCTACGTGTCTGCGCACCTCCTCACCCCAGTACTGGCGGTCTCCTGCACACTGCCCCAGCATCCGCAGGGAGGCCGCACCTAACACACACACGCGTCTACTGGTGGGTGCTCAGGGCTGCAGCACCCAGAAAGCTGGTCCCCTGGACATTAAGAAACAAATGAAAAATGACTCCTCACGTTTCCTCTAAGCCCCTGCTCTCTGCACCTTATCTTCCCGAAAACTGCTGTCTTCAAGGAAGGCCAAGCCCCTTCTGAGCACTTCCAAAAAATCCCCCCTCCGAGCTTTTATGCCGCTAGATTTGCATGCCCCCGAGTTTGCTTGCTTCTACTCCTACCCAGCCCCTCCAGCCTCTCCGGTCTATACTGACCGCAGGGTATAAGAGCTAGGGAGGGTATTTCGGGTTAGGGAGGAGTGGGGCGGGCAGAGACTGGGACCTGGGCGCTATTTAGCAGGCTCTACGCCGGGGCTCTATCCACCCCCAGCCCAGACACCCTTCTCCAAGGGGCACCCCTGGACCCCCCTTTCTCCTCCCCCCGCCCCAGTCAACCACTCCAACGATCCACGGCACCCCGGGCGCCCGGCACGGCGGGCGCGGCGCCTTACCCGGCTCGTGGACGCCGGGGCTGTCGGACAGCTCGAGCACCAGCAGCTCGCGGCCCTCGGCGCTGCGCCCCGCGGTGTAGACCCTGCTGACGGCGGTGCACTGCAGCCACACGGACACGAGCGCCTCGCGCAGCTCGGGGTAGCGGTGGTACTCGAAGGAGAGGCCGTCCTCCTGCTGCAGGCGCCGGCGCCGCCGCAGGCCCGCCGCGCCCGGCCCTTGGGCTCCGGCGCCCGCCAGCCACCCGCAGGCGGCCAGCGCACCGCACAGCGCCAGCAGCGCCCCGCAGCCACGCGCCCGCATCGCCGCGCCCCCGGCCCGCTGGCAGTGCCGCCCCGGCCGCCGCTTTGTCTGCCCGGCTCCCGGGCTCGGCTGCCGCCTGCAGTGGGGACCCGCACAGCCTCCGCCTCCGGCGCTGAATGAGCGTGAGCCGGCGCGGGGCGCCAGGGGAGAGCGGGCTGCACTACCCGCCACAGGCCGGGGGCGGCGCGGGAGCAACCACTGCGCCGAGGGGCGCGGCGCTCAGAGCCGCCCGGCTGGAGACCGGAGGGGTGCCCGCAGCCTGGGCCCACCCGGAGCCCCGCCCGCCTCGTTCCTAGCTCGGGACCGCGGCAAAAGCCAGACAGCGCCGCGATCCCGCAGCTGAAATGACAGCAGAGATCCGGGTTATCGAGAGACCATGACATTGCGCATGGAAGACATATTCCTGGATTGTTAGGGAGCCTTTTAAATTCACGTCTGTCCCAAACATACTGAGGCACCGAGAATCACATCACATTCCCGAGCTGGGGGAACCGAAAAGGAAGAATTGATTATGAGGTATCTTTCACAATGTACTGATAGTCCAAGCACTAACCCCAAGGGTTGGGTTTTCATTTATTGCAATGCCTGGTTAGAAAACAGAACACTGTGCGCTTCAACCTAGAGGTTTAGAAGAATAAAAATGCATTCCATCAATTTGCACAGACGATCTTTAATTGTATTTATGTACATTCCTGGATTCTTCCAGAAAACTGATAAGACAGTATCACTTGGTAGTGCCGACACCCACCACCTTCTGTAATACCTTGGGGAAAACAGACTGCAGCTCTGAGGCTGCACAAGATAAAGGACTTCCTTTGGCATCAAGATTAAATCCCATTATAGAAGGAAAACTCTGATCTTGATAAACGAGAGCTCCCCGTCCCCTTGCAAAGTTACAGTAAAAATATGAAACCATTTAAAGCTCTAAATACACAGCCTATAGACAGGTTATATTATCCCAGAGCAACATTCAGACCAGATGTTATTCTGAAGAGGTTGTCATTTGGATTCAGGAGCAGCACAAATCTAAATAAATAAATAAATTATGGGGTAACCCAATCAAGCAGAAAAACTGGAAATCATGAGAGTAATTTTTCACGTTAGACTTTTTTTCATAAACTTGCTCTTTCTCAAACTGTCCAGATATTTAAATGATTTTATTGGATCAAAATTGGAAGTACAGTGGTAGTAAGTAAGGTGCTGCTGGAGAAAACTGGCTGCAAGCCGCCCTCCCCCCCTCCATTGTCTTCACTTCCTACAGCAGCATAGATCTTTTTTGGATTGTGGGGAGGGGGGGAAGCTGCCACTGTAAAAATAGCCACTCAGGTGAATTTGTATCCAACCACATTCCTTGTCAATGTATGCAGAGCTAAGAACTTTAGAACTGTATATTTTCCACTATGACCAGTCTGTATTTGATTATGTGGTCCAGAAGTTTGAAACCAAAGTTGAAATTACATCTCTAAAATCATGCCCAAATAGCAACCTTGGTAACATAGAGAATGAAAACAGAGTAGCTAAAACCAATAATTTCAAAAGTGAAGGTTAAGATTTTCAGGTTAGTAATTTAAAGTAACCACACTAATTTGTGGCTAGGTGGGGCATATTGACACATAAACAACATTATTCATTGAAGTCTTGTGTTGCCCCTTAGCTGTCTCTTTAAACAAAAGTTGTGTTTTCTATTTACTTCCAAATCTCAATTTTATGGGCTGCCTTTCAATTTTTTTAGTGGCTGGACTCATACCAGCTTACCAGCTATGTGGTCTCACTTGTGGTTTTCTCACGTTAAATCTTAGATTTTTGTTTTCCTTATCTATAAAATGAAACAGTTGGATTAGGTTATTCAGCAGAATCATCTGGAGAGTTTATAAAATGTGCAGATTCCTAAGCCTCCTCCCATTCAGTAGGTAAGCGGTCAGTTCCAGATATTTACAAGGTCCCACGTTATAGCAAGAACACCAGGTATTTCTGATTTTGATGTGTGATTGAAAAACACGCTCTGAGAGGTACTGTTGTATATGCTGCTAAGACCTCCTTCACATCCAAAAGGCTATGATCCTACAAGTTTTCTTCTTGAAGAGAACCCCTGCTCATTTAAGTTAGGTAGAGCTCTGCACATATCATGGGTCATACCACATACACCAAGGCATCAGTTCAAAGGAAGGAAAACATGGTCTTTGAATTTCTGGGCTATTTTAGGTGTAGGAAAGTTGTACTAACTTTACTGGAGCATACATTTGCTATTTGTGGCTTCATAAGCAATTATGCAAAGGTTACATACATGTTTTAGTTTCCTAGCTGCTAAAACAAATACCATGCTATGGGCTGGCTTAGCAACAGGAATACATTAGTTCATGATTTCAGAGGCTAGAAGGCTTGCTTCCTCCCAGGGTCAGCATCTATTGGCTGGCCATTCAATCTTTGGGATTTTTTGCCTTTTCTGTCACCTGGCGATGCACATAGCGGTGCCTTCTCCTTTCTCCTCTCGGTTCCATTGACCTCTGGCTTCTGGCTGCTGTCCATGGCTTCTCCCTCTGACTTTCACTCTGCCTATACCAGACCCCAGTTATCCCGATTAAAGTCGAACCTCATTCAGTTTGGCCACACCTTAGCTGAAGTAACATCTTGAAGAGATTATATTTACAATCAGGGGTATAGAATTCAATCTACCACATTAACTATCCTGGTCGCTGGATAGAAAACTTGCATGCCAAGTCTCCAATATATCTGATGTTGTGTGCCCATAGTCAAACCTAGCATGAAATCCACATTTTAAATTGTGCTAGAGAAAGAGAAAGGGAGAGAACATCCTTTTTTCATGTCACTTCTGGACTTTTGGCATATTTAAACCTTCCAAACCTTCACTCCCTGTCTCGATTCTCCTCAAATCTAGAAACTGTCTCTTTCTCTATCCGAAATCATTTATTCTTTTCTTCCAAAGCCTGGTCTAAAACACTTGTACTCCACAAAAGTTCTTGTTTAACAATGCTCTCTGGGGGTGGGGGTGGGGGGGGGAAGCCCTGATTCAGAGGGTTCTCTGATTTCCGTTGTGTAACTACTCCCACCACGGCTGACTCCAAATGACCAGTGCCACATGCATGAGCCGCGAGCACAGTGCTGGGAAGAGCCGTGCGGCAGCGCCGCCGTGCGGCGTGGCGGTTTTAAACCCGGTGCACAGACTCCGATGTCCCAGCCTTTCACGGGGTACAGCCAGTGCCCTTGCCCGCGAGTAGGGGCTGGACTTAGTAACTTGCCTCTAATGAATGGATATCACAGAAGTGATGAGAGGCAGCTTCCAAAACAAGGTTACAGAAAGACTGCAGCTCCCATCTTGATAGCTCTCTCTCTCTCTCTTGCGCTCGCTCGCTCTCGCGTGCGCTCTCTCTCTCTCTCTCTCTGTCATAACACTTATTCTCATGTCAGCTGCCATCTTGTGGAGAAGCCCACAAGGCAAGGAACTGAGGGCTGCTTCTGATCAACAGCCCGTGAGGAACTGAGGCCTGGAGACAGCCCTGTGAGTAGGCTTGGAAGCAGCCCCTCAGCCCCAGCTGAGCCTTGAGATGACAGTGTCCCTAACAGCTTGACACAACTTCATTAGAGAGCTGGAGCCAGAACCACTAGCTGAACAGCTCCTAGATTCCTGACCCACATAAACCGAGATAATAGATATTTGCTGTTTTAATCTGCTAAGTTTGGGGAAATTTGTTACACAGCAATGGATAACTAATACATGTAGTATCTCCACTATACCAATGCAATAGAACTACATAACCTCAAGAACACAGAAGGTAGTAAAATGTAGTAAAATGTGGTAACATCATTAGGAAGAGATAAGTTTTTGAGTATTACCTTTGTTTTGAATATAATTTATTATGCATTTATATAATTTATCTTTTTAATAGCAGCTGTTTTTAACAAGGGACTTGTAAAATTCCTTCAGTTTCAACAATCGGCCCTTGGGAGTTGGTCTAAACCGGCTCCAGCCCACCACTGTAGCCCTCTCCAGTCTGTTATTCACATACCAGTTCCCTCTCTCACTCTCTGGCTAGCCCTCCTCGTACCTTCCCTGTGAAGGCAGCATTGTGTTTGTCACTCAGTTTTCATGAACCTTCTGCATCAGAATCACCTAGTGAGCATGGCCAGTTTTCTGGTGATGGGGCCTGGAAATATGCATTTGAATAAGTGCCCCCCCTCCTCTTCCATCCCCCAGTGATTCTGCTGCATAATAAGATTGAAGGGGGAAGAGGATGTGGCTCAAGCAATTGGGCTCCCGTCTACCATATAGGAGGTCCAGGGTTCGAATCCCAGCACCTCCTGGTGAAAGGCAAGCTGGCCCGCGCAGAGTGCTGGCCCACATAGGAGTGCTGGCCCATGCAGAGAGCTGGCACAGCAAGATGACGCAACAAAAAGAGGCACAGAGGAGAGACAATAAGAGATGCAACAGACCAGGGAGCTGAGGTGGTGCAAGAGATTGAGTGCCTCTCTCCCACTCCAGAAGGTCCCAGGATCGGTTCCCAGTGCCACCTAAAGAGAAGACAAGCAGACACAGAAGAACACACAGAGAGCAGACAGCAAGCGCAAAACAGTTGGGGGTGAGGGTGGGGAAAAATGAATAAATGAATAAATCTTAAAAAAAAAAAGATTGGAGAAACAGTGGTTCAAGGGACTGGTTTTGGAGTCTGACAGAACAATTTTCTAATCCCAGATCTACTTATTTGAGGAAATTGCTCAATTATGTCACTTAAAAATGAGGGTCACTGTAAACTCCATGAGATAATGGACGCAATGCCTAGCTCAAGAGAAGTGTTCAGTAGACAGAAGTGTCCTGTGTCCCTCCAGCCCTTGCTGGCACCAAGCTCTCCAATCATGGTGCCCCCTTCCTGGCCACTGCTATGCCCCATTATACATTCTATTCTCATAGCCAACCTCCACTTAAACTGCTCTTCACTCACTCTAAAATGTACTGATGGTGCCCACGTACCTGGCCTGCTCTGGGTCAGTGCTCCAGCTACCGTCGGATTGTGTGTTTACCAAGAGTCATTCAGATGTGTCACCAAAATGCCTCTGTCACTTTTACTTGTGGTTGTGTAATTAATTAAATACTAGAGAAACTGATAGAATATGAGTAGAAGAAAGTTGAGTGCCTTGGAAACATTTGGATTAAAATATAGAATTAGGTATGGATGAGGAAACTGTAAAGACCAAAGTAAACATAAAAATCTATAAAGATTTTGCTCTCAGATTTGCTCAAAACTTGTTGCTTCACTTTAACTGAAACTAGAAATGGTAGAAAATACTTTTATTTTCCAAAAAAAAAATGAGAGGAACTCCAATCAATGGCCTTACACGTGGCCTTGCTCCTGCATCCAACAACAAATGGGTGGATGAATATATTTTGCTGTTTTAAGTTCAAACAAATTGTGCTTGTATGCTTCATTTTTTCAAGATTCTCTGCTTTACCTGACTTTCCATTAACCAGCCCACTACATGTTCTAACTGTATCAGAGAAGTGTGCAGATATGTACCAGAGCAGACAGGTGAAAAACAAATACATTCTGAACATGTCACTTGAACCAGCTTAACAGTACTCCGTCCACAATGTCACCATCGCATATCTAAGCACCAGCTCAAACTGCATGTGGCACAGAGGCCTTGTCATCCTTTCTCTACAACCCCACCTTGTACCAATCTCTCTGTGTCCCAGTGGCCACTCCCATATAACTGCCCCTCCAGAAGCACTGCTCTTAAGAAATATGACATAAGCCACATATGTGATTTTAAATTTTCTAGTAGCCATGTTAAAAAGAAAGTAAAAGGAGCAGGTGAAATAAATTTTAATGCTATATTTTTAACCCAGTATATCCCAAATATTATCATTTCAACCACAATCAACATAAAATGTATGTTTTATATATTTTTAAAAAGATACTCTTTTTTTTCACAATAATTTCAAAGTCTTTGTGTAATTTACACTTACACAATTCTGACTAGCTTATTAAGTGCTCAATAGTCACATTTATCTAGTGCTACCATATTGGACAACTGACAGATCTTTTTGCTATTATATTTCCATGAAAAGTTTTTCCTTCTGTTTTATCTTTACAGTTAATGCCTTGGTAGAGGATCTGGCTATTTCTTGTCTGGACTATGGCAACGTCCTCCCCTTGAGGTTAGTCATCACCAGTTAGTGTCAGTTATTAATCCTGCTGACAAAGTCACAGTCTTCCTTCTCCACCTTGACTACACACGTCACCAATCTGGCATGTGCCTCTCTTAGTGGATCAAAACCAAAGCCACAGTCCTTTTCCTCAGAGTATTTCATTGGAAAGCCCTAGGAAATCTTACTTCTTGCATGCCCTCCTGCTTCATTTACTACCTCATTTATATCTCTCAAGCTATTACATCAAATTTCTGCCCCACTGTCCCCAATCTACAAGTATATTAGGATCAACACCATCCTTACCTCCTAAAGTGTCTTCCTTCCCCAAGGCTGGCCCTATAGCCTAGACATTGTGCCTAGTCTTCTCTTCTCCACTGGGCAGCCTTCCTCTCTGCTGCACTTCCAGGCCCTCTTTCTCTCCTTTCGCTTCTCCCTTTGTACAAATCTCTCCTATCCTCTTGAAAAAAAAATGAAACCCTCATTTGAGTTCACTGTCGCCTTTAGCTATCATACCTCAACTTTCTCACAACTCAATCACCCTTCTACACAACTTCTACTCTACTAAGACTTAAGATTCAATGGGCATTTACTGTTTGGGAGGTATTCCCCTAAGCATTTTATGCACAGTATCTAACTAAATCCACATGTTCACATGGGGAAGCAATTGCGCAGATTCCCCTTCAGGAATGAAGGGTTATTCCCCCAGCAGATGGGAGTGCTATTAGCAGATGGCCTCAACTGTCAGCCCCTTAAGGATTTCATGGGCTGAGGAAAGCCAGCATACAAAGCCATACTCCCTTCCCAGACCTCGTTCAAAGACTGATCACTGTAGCATATAAAGGCCCAACTCCCTCACTCAAACTCAGAGCAAGTCTGAAGGGTCATCCCAGCTTCACAGCACTCCACAGGGTCTTTGAGGTCTTTGTTGAGACAGCGTCACAGCTCCACTTCTTCCTCTGCTCAATCCTGCTTCTTTCCCTTCCTTTTCACAGGTATAGATCTCAAGAGGACTCCGTAATAGACCCCCTGCATGCTAACCTAACACCCTAGAATCTGTTTACCGGGAACTCAACCAGTTGCTGTGACTATTTAAATAACTTTTCCATGGTCACATAGAAAGGAAGCAGCATATGAAAGATCTGAACCTGGGCAGTCCAGCTCCCAAGCTGTGTGCTCTGATCTACTATGGCATGTCATCCCATGACTTCCTAAAATGGTAACCCATCAGATGCTTTTGGGTATTCAACATACTGGAGCTCTCTTCTCTATTTGATACCATGGAGTGCTTTTTCCTTCTTGAAACCCTGTCTTCCTCTGACTTTGGTGTGTGAACATCAGCAGGGCGATTCCGACCTTTACTAGGCTTTCACAGGACTCCACACTTGGCCCAGTGCTCTGCTCCCTCTGCACATGCTCTGGGTGATTTCACCCACTCTCATGGTTTCAATTACCACCTCTTGACTCCCAGATTTATGGCTCTCACAACTCGGACTCTTATACCCTCCCCAATTAGTGTTTATGTCCCTACAACCCAGCACAGTGAAAGCCACAGTCATAGGCACCCAATATGTTTGCAAATGAAAGAATGAACTAGCAAATCTTCTGCCAATCTCCTTCTAATCATTGAACTCTTGCATCTTCCCACGGTTTTAACCTTCTTAATCAGCAAGCTCTTCTGCTCCCACATTCTCCTATAGGCTTACATTTCTTGATATGATACAATAACCACAGTTTCCTCTTCACTCATCAACCACATTTGCCAGGTTGTTCGCATGTGATGTAAGTCATTTGCCAATTTTCTCATTCTGTGTAATTATTGTCTATCCTATTTTTGTTTCCATTATCATTGCCCATATTATAATTATTGCTTTGTGCATTTCAGTGTAGATTCATCAAAGACTCTGAAGTTAAATCAGAATTCATCTATGCTCCAAACACAACACTTGTACTGGACCTTTTGTTGAAAAGTAACTCATACTTGAAGTCTTGCTCTAAGTTAATGAGGAATACAGCTTGCTTTGCTCCACCCTCAGTTGGGGCATGATATATATGCCAGGTACTTGGTGGTTGATAGGTGGGATGTGGGATGTGGTCAGTGAAGGATACAAAATTTAAGAAGATACAGTTCTTTCCAGGGAGGCATTCCGAGTTCATGCTCCAGGTTAGAAATACAAGGCTGCCTTGTCCAGTGATTAGTATGCTCTTTGACTAGAACCCGTAACCATACACGAAAGGGTTTATTTCAATAGGGATTTAGCAGAATTTCAGTCTGAGCAAAACATGTGCTGTTAAGAAGTAACTTGTTTAGTATTTTGTGTAATTTGAAAATAATATGTAATATCTGTCCAATAAATAGATTGATTAAATAATTAATTCACAGATTCGGAACATACCATATCCCAGCTGCTTGGGAATTCACTTAAGGCAGGAAGTGTTACCAAACACACTGAGTCATTAATTCTGTCTGGTTGGTTAAGGAAATTAGGTTCAGCTGCCACGTTGCTCAAAATTGTTTCATGAGGAGTCTTCCAAGCTTCAAAACTTTATTGGTTTTGTCTGGTCACTTGCCTCAGCAAATTAATATTTTGATCCTTGATTTTGCTTCTATTTTCTTTAACATTTTCAGAAACCCTAACAACCCAACCACTGTCCCTTCTTTAATGATGATTGATCTCTAGGTGAATTCATATAGGAAGTAAGTTCTTATATCCTGATCTTGTTCAGGCTTCCTCTCAGCACCTCCCATTCTTCATTAGCCATTTATTTCATCCACTCCTAGATGTCTACAGTAACCCATGCTTGACTGGACAGTCAGCAAGGGCTTCTCTCACAGAGAGAAGGGGCTTAAATTGTTCCTTGAACTGCTGAGAGTATGCAGGAGAGGAAATAGGGAGCCTGTGAGGGTTAGTCACAGGATAGTGTGGAAGGAAATAAGCCACAAAGCCCGCTGGTGATCCTTCTACCGTGGCATGCCTTGCCTGCACAGCCTCCAAGCAGGGCAGGTTCCCTTTTCTAAGACTCTTCAGAAGCAGACTCCAAGGTGCATCATGACCCAGCCTTGTTCATTTCTCCAACTTCTTCTCTCATCATCTCCAGTCATACCTTCTGTCAGGACCTGGTATATCCCATACTGCCTCTTATCACCAGACTTTAGCACATTTTCCCATTTACTTGGATGACTATTTCCCTTCCAGCCTTCTCCATTTCCAGTAATTTTGCAAAGCTAAGATTAAACATTATTTATTATGGGAACATTCTCTTAACAGTTTCTATCAAAATCCTGCTGTTATGTGTTCCCAAAGCTGCTTGTTCCTCTCGCCTTCTCAGGGCTTTTTATTTATTTATTTATTTATTATTATTATTATTTTTTTACCGGGAGGTCCCGGGGATTGAACCCACGTCCCTCCATATGGGAGATGGACACCCAACCATTTGAGCCCCTCAGAGCTTTTTAATAATTCCTTTTTTAATTGAACATAATCTCTCTTATTCTATCAATTGTGTGAGGGCAGGAACCATGTCTCTAGCTCCTCCTAGTGCATCTTAATGCCTAGACGTTTCATACATAATGGAAACTACATAAATATTTATTGGCTGAATGAATATATAAATCCTTAAAGAGATCAAGTTCTTCTCATCAGTTGACACCTGATATTCTGCCATTTAAGTTGGGCCTTGTATTAGTCAGGGTTCTCTCGGGAAACAGAATCAACAGGAGATATCTGTCAATAATATGAGATTTTAAAAGAGTCTCTCACGCGACCGTGGGGATGCACAAGTCCAGGTTCTGCAGGCAGGCTGCAAACCAGGGGCTCCGATGAAAGACCAATGAAAGGTCCTTGATGAGTTTCTGGGAGAAGTTGCCTGTCCAACGACAAGCTGGGAAATTCTCTCTGAATGTTGAAATCACTTCCCTTTTTAAGGCATTCAACTGATTGGATAAAAGCGTCACCCATTGATGATGTAATCTCCCTGATTGATGCGGATGTACTCAGCCATCCATGCAGTAAACTCACTGGTGATTGAAGTCCATAAATGCTCTTGTATTACAATTAGCCCAGTGCTTGCTGGAACAAACACCTGGACACAATTACCAGGCCGAGTTGACACATTAGCTTAACCATCACAAGCCTCAACAACTCAAAAATACCACACTCAAAATACATATTCATCAAGCTGCAACAATTTCCGTAATTATGGAAAGCATCTGATAGTTATGGATGTATGCAGATGTGAGAGAAACATTGTTGGGGTATGTTAACTGAGTTTAATGAAGAGCCACTGCCTATTTCTGGCAGTTCACATGGAAATACATGTTGTAACCAAAAGGAACATGGACTGTAGCTCTAATTCCTGAGTAGGTGAAGAACTAGTCAGGACTTGCTTTGTTGCAATTAAAATAAACTGAATTCAAAATGGCTTAAATAAAAAAGAAGGAAGGAAAGGAAGGAAGGGAGGGAGGGAGGGAGGAGAAAGGAAGAAAGAAAACTTATTAATTCACATGCTTGGAGTTGGCCTCTCCCCCAACCTTTTCCAGGGAGTCCACCAGCATCAGGAATCTGCAAGTACCGATCTGCTCATCTGTCCCCTTCTTGCCTTAGTCTCTGTATTAGCTTCATTCTATTCAGTTTAGAAGGTCTCTGTACACATTTTTGTAGATACTCTTAGTTTCTCTCTATGTCTGTACAGATAATTCCAAAGAAAGACTCTGGTATTGGTCTGGCCGACAGGGGTCAAGAGCCTATTCTTAGCCCAATCACTGGAGGCAAGAAAATGGAGAATTACAATCGGCTAAACCTAAAACTTGAGATTTAAAAGCCAAGAACAAGCAAAGCCTCAAACACCTCGTATCTACAGAGTGTCTGTAAAGACTAAAAACACAGGTGAAGATACATATAACATCAGCAAGGATATATTCAATCTGTAAGAAAAATAAAATATTATCTGTGTTTCCAGACTTTAAGTATTCCTTTGTATCTACATTAGACCAGAGCTGTGCTTTTAAATAATGTTCATTTTCTTAGTAAAGTCCAAGAAAACACTCTGACTTGTTTCTAACTTGCTCCTTGTTTCTGGAAGAGGCTCTCTTTCCCCAATCATCCCCTGGGCAGGATTAGATGTTAATCATTGCCAAGTTCTCAGTCTGGGATTCTGCAGGCTGTAAACAATTAAAGCTGTAGAACAGGCATGCTGCCACTTTAAAAGGGAATATTTCTTAATAGTGTAGTCTCAGAATACTGTTGCCATCTTGTTGCTTGTCCCCACACTGCACTGAATTAGGGCTTTATAGAACAATTAGTAGACAATACTCACAGTCTTCTCTGTGGAATTCTTTCTAATGTGTGGGCTTAATGCAGTAACCAAGGGATGGCTAGAGAACACCCTTGATGAAATGGTAAAAATAAGCTAGAAGAGAATGACCAAAAGAAAGAAAAGAAAAAGACTATTCATGTTGATAAATTAAGTTGAGGAACAGCCACCTGGACTATCTAGTTCCAGAGATATTTAGTGCTTTCAACACAGCATAGCACTCCACACAGCAGAAAACAACTTTCATTTTTGAGGTGTTAAAAGAGCTGCTACAAAATAAACATGATTCATTTGGGCTAAAATAAGAAAGACTGATAAAATGGCTGACAAACATTATCTCAACATAAAAATTTCCAAATTGAAAGCAAAATTTATAGGTTTTTGTTTTTCAATTATTTTCATTTACTAACTATATTTACATACCACTTTCTTTTTTTTAAATACAGGCTTTTTAATTTATGTTTTTAGGAGGTACCAGGGATTGAACCCGGGACCTTGTACATGCAAAACAGGCACTCAACCACTGAGCCACACCCGCTCCTACACACCACTTTTTATAGAAAAAGATTAAAAAAGCTGTGTCTATCAATTGGTATTACATGGGAAAATAATAGTTTCTAATAAAAAGGATCTGCACTGGTTCTCAAACGTTCCACTTTATTTGGCCTAAGTGGTTAAGAGTCTATTTGAAAAATACTGTTCAAATAATTAAGAAAGTAAAAATCAAGCCCAGTGGCCATCCTTCACGTGTAGCTTTTTGTCACTGTCCTTTCTATTATGTGCAGAGTACTCCGTTGAGTTCTTTATAGCTGTGTTTAATCCAACCTTGCAAGGGAAGCATTATTATTCCCACTTCACAGGCATGGGAACAAAGGCTCAGTTAAGCAACGTGTCCAAGATGACCTGAAGGTTGACACAGCAAAGAACAGAGTCTGACTACAAACCAAGAGGTCTAGGAAGTCCCTGCACCCTTTCCTTCAGGTATGACACTATCGCCAGCAGGCAAGGGAGCTACATCTGAATGGAGAATTTGCTGTCTAACGGCTTCAGCCCATAACATACATTCAGCCCCTAACATACACACTACTTTAGGCTTAATATATATTACTATCACAGGAAGGAGATTCAAAACCAGTGTAAGTGATTAAACTAACAACCTTTAAGGTCCTTGAAGGACATGGAAGCATTCTGAAATTTCTTCACCAAGCCCAGAAAACCTCCACTCCTTCCAAGCTAGCAGAAGGTAGAAAAATATCTTCCCTCCGTGTACCAGTTTTAAAGAAAGAATGTGGTGAGTTCTTTATAAGTATGCAAGATTCTAGCAACTCTGATCTTCTATCTGGATTTAAAGAAATAAAGTCCATTTTGTTTACTGAGTTTTTTACAGACAGCTTGATTGAGATATGATTCACCCAACAAACGATTCACCCATTTAAAGTACACAATTCAATGTTTTTTAATATATTCACAAGTTGTGCAGCCATCACCATGATCTAATTCTAGAACATTTCATCCCTCCTGAAAGTAACGCAATACTCTTGGCAGTCAATCCCCATGTCCCACCAACACCCGACCCCCATCCCAAGCACTCCTACCACCAGCTCCCAGCACTTCTCTACTTTCTGTGTCTACAAATTTGTCTAGTCCAGATAATAAATATAGATGGAATCACACAACATGTGGCCTTTTGTGACTGGCTACTTCCACTCAGCATATGAGATTCCATGTTGTAGCAAGTATCAGTACTTCATTTCTCTATATTGCCAGGCAATATTCCATTGAATGGATATACCATATTTTATTTATCCATTCATCAGTTGTTGGAAACTTGGGTGGTTTCTACTTATTGGTTATTATGAATCATGCTGCTGTGGACATTCATGTTCAAGTTTTTGTGTGGACATATATTTTCATTTTTCTTGGGTATTTACCTAGGAGTAGAATTGCTGGGTTATATGATATATGAGGAATGACGAGACTGTTTTCCAAAGTGGCTGCACCATTTTTACATTCCCACCAGCAATGCACAGGATTCCAATTTCTCCACATTCTCGCCAAAACTTGTGTGTCTTTTTTGTTATAGCCATCCTAGTGGGTATGAAGTGGTATCTCCTTGTGGTTTGGGTTTGCATTTACCTGATGACTAATGATATTGAGCACATTTTCATGTGCTTATTGGTCATTTGCATATCTTCTTTGGAGAAAGATCAATTCATGTTCTTGGCCCATTTTTAAATTGGGTTGTCTTTTTATTATTGAGTTATTATGAGTTCTTTATATATTCTGGATACAAGTCCTTATCAGATATGGGATGTGCAAATATTTCCCATTTTGTGGATTATCTTCACCTTCTTGATGGCATCATTTGCTGCACAAGTTTTATTTTTCACATGGTCCAATTTATCTATTTTTTTCTTTTGTGGCTTGTGCTTTTGGTGTCACATCTAAGAACCCATTCCCTAACTAAAGGTCACTCGTATGTTTCTTCTAAGAGTTTCATGGTTTTAGTTTTCACACTTACTTCTACAATCCATTTTGGGTTAATTTTGTTTATGCTGTGAGGTAGGGTCCAACATCATTCTTTTGCATGTGGATATCCTGCTATTCCAGCACCACACTCTCCCATCAATTGTAAAAATAAAACATTATGCTAAGTGAAAGAAACCAGACACAAAGTGCTACATGTTGTTTGACTCCATTTATATTAAATGTAAAAATAAATAAATTTATAGAGATGGAATTCGATTAGCGGTTATGTATGGATGGGGGAGTATAGAGGGATTGAGAGGTGACTGCTAAGTGCTGAGGGTTTTTTCTTTATGGAGTCATGAAAATACTCTAATATTGATTGCAGTGATGAATGCAAAACTCTGTGGAATATATACTTTAGATGGATAGTATGGTATATGAATATAACTCTATAAAATTGCTTTAGAAAAAATGTAAAGGTTTCCTGTTAGAAATGATGGAAATGTTTTGGTAATGGATGGTAGTCATAACAGCACAACATTATGAATGCAGTTAGCAGCCCTGAAATATATATCTGAATATGATTAAGAGAGAAAATATTAGATTATATATATGGTAGAATAAAAATTAAAAAAAAAAAATCCATGGAACTACATTACACAACAGAGAACCCTATTGTTTTTTAAACCCACTACTTCTCTAATAAAAAAAAAGTCTCAAAAAAATAAGTTGATTATCATTGTCAGGGTTTATTTCTGAACTTTCAATTCTATTCCATATCTATGCTTATCCTTATGCTAGTTTCACACTGTATTGGTCAGCAAAAGGGGTGCTGATAAAAAGTACCAGAAATCTGTTGACTTTTATAAAGGGTATTTATTTGGGGTAGAAGCTTACAGTTACCAGGCCATAAAGCATAAGTTACTTCCCTCACCAAAGACTGTTGCCACGTGTTGGAGCAAGATGGCAGGCAAAATCTGCAAGGGTCCAGCTTTCCTGGGTTCCTCTCTTCCCAGGGCTTGCCTCTCTCTGGGCTCAGCTGCTCTGATGTCTCCACAAGGCCAGCTATAGACTATCAGGAGATAGTCATGGGGCTTCTGCTGTGTCTAATCGAGCCTTCTCTCTGCTTCTCTGTGTGTTTACTTCCCGGGCTCCAGCATCAAAACCCCAACTCTCTGTTCTGCCCTGTCATTTTCTCTGTGAGTCCCCACCCACCAAGGGAGCGGGGACTCAACATTCTACTGATGTGGCCCTAAATCATAATTTAATCACACCTGGAGGAACAGATCAGTTTTACAAACATAAACCAGTATCTATTTTTGGAATTCATAAACAATGCCAAACTGCTACACACACCATCTTGAATATTGTAGCTTTGTAATAAGTTTTGAAATTGGGAAATGTAAGTCCTTCAACACTGTTCTCACTTTTCAAGATTATTTTCCCTATTATGAGTCCCTTGCATTTTCATATTAACTTTAGGATCAGTCTCAATTTCCACAAAAAAGGCACTGGGATTTTGATAGGGATATCATAGAATCTTTAGATCAATTTGGGAAGTATTACCATCTTAACAATATTAAGTCTTCCAATTCATGAACATGAGATGTCTTTCCATTTATTTAGATCTTCTTTAATTTCTTTTGGCAATGTTTTGTTTTTCAATGTACAAGTCTTGCATTTTTTTTTGTTAAATTTATACTCATTTTTTTCTTTTTGATGTTTTTAGAAATGGAATTGTTTTCTTACCTTCATTTTTTGGAATGTTCATTGTTAGTATATAAGAATATGATTTATTTTTGTATATTGATCTTATATCCTACAACCTTGCTGAGCCATTTATTTGTTCTAATATTTTTTGGTAGATTCCTTAGAATTTTCTCATGTCATCTGCAAATAGAGACAATTTTACTTCTTCCTTTCCAATCTGTATGCCTTTTATTTCTTCTTCTTGCCTAACTGCCCTATCTAGAACCCCAGTTCTTTGCTAAATAGCAGTGGCAAGAGTGGACATCCTTGTCTTGTTCCATATCTCAGGGATAAAGCATTCAGTCTTTCACTATTAAGTATGTTAGCTATGGGATTTTTGTTAGGTTGAGGAAGTTCCCTTCCATTCACAGTTTGTTGAGTGTTTTTATCAAGACAGGATGTGGATTTTGTCAAATACATTTTTTTTGCATCTATTGAGATGATGATTTTTGTCTTTCATTCTATTAATATGATCTATACCTATATGTATTCTGACTTTTATTAACAATGAAAATTCATTCACTCAATAAATATTTACATTGAAATAATTTTTCTTTTAGACATTTTTTTCAGTTTATTCTGATTTCAGTCCAAAGAAGTCATGTTTTTACTTTATATAGCATTCCTAGGAACACGTAAGCACTGTGTAGTGGGGGGAGGATACTGTGACTACGACAGCCCCTGAGGGCTTTACAGTATAGTAGGGGATATAGACAAATAAATTAGTCTTTACAGTTCAGTGTGGTAAGTCCATGATAGAAGAAGCAGACAGTGTGATGGGAGTACCCTGGAATAGCATCCATGCACTCTAAGCCAGACTTGGAGAGACAAGATAAGAACATGATTGCCAGAGTGATGCCTGCACAGGACAAGTGGCCAGGTGAGGGGCAGAAATGCACAGAGGGGAAGGATGGTTCTTGCCATTGGGAAGAGAAAGTGCAAATGGCGAGAATCAAGAGAGCATGACTATGGCAAGAATCAAGAGATCATGACTCTTTAGAAACCAAAAGCACCTCAGCACAGATTAGGCCAGAATGGTATGAGTAGGGTCAATTGAGACAAAACCTTTTAAGCCATATTAAAAATGGTTATAATAATAAATTAAAATGTCTACATTAGAAGCATGGACAGTTAGAGCCAGAAGCATCAACAGAAAGTAACCCGGTTCAAATCCCTCCTCATTTTAAGTATCTCCCCTGTTACATACTGATTATGGATCACATAGCTACTGCCTAAACCATCAATGAAGAAGCAGGAAACGTGCCAACCAGCTCTAATTATTAGAAAGTTCTTTCAAAGGTTGAGGTAAAAAAAAAGAAAGAAAGAAAAATTTAAAAAAGCAGCAAACACCTCCTCTAACTTTATTTCTTAGTAAAGTTTTGCCCTCTGGGGAAATAAAGAATGCCTCATTCTCTTTTACACAACTGCATTTCTTGCATTTTAAGACATTGATATGTCTACTTATTCCTCCTTTCTTTAACCAGTGTCATCTGATAGCATTGCATTGAAGGAAATGTTCTTTGATCTTCACTACCAAATATGTCAATAGCCACATGTCATCAGTGACTGCCATATTTGACAGAACTGCCTCTATATTTTCTTAAACTATTTATATATCATTATTTCTAGACCTTACACCATCCCTAGATTCTCTTTTTGAATGTTAGTCAAAATATGACATGCTAAGCATAGTACATTTCTCTATGTGTGGTTAACCAAAGCAGAGTAAAACGGGACCATCACCTTCTCTATAATTGACGTTTGCCTCTAATAATTCAGCTTAAATTTGTCTTAACATTTTGGGAAGTTAGCACTTGTAGTCTGCTACAATCCTTAGATCTTTCAGAGATATACTGCTATTAATCCAGGTCTATAATTCTCATCCTCTGTTTGTACAGCTCAAGGCAAAAATGTTATTGACTCTGGATTCTGTCAAGCTAGCAAAGTGTTAATTTCCTTCTTTCGCTTGTCTCAATCATGACTTTGATAAGCTTGCCTTCCATGGCTTTTTCCAAGTTAATGATAAACATGTTTAACAGGACATGGCCACAGGGAAAGCCTCGTGCCACACTAGAAACGCTCATCAGTCAAGATCATTTGGATTCAGTTGTTCAACCAAGGAGGAATCTAACTATACTTCTGGTCAGAAATGGAAAACCGTTAAAGAAGGTGGTCAAGCTCTTGACCTAGGTAGTGATTTCACGAGTGTGAGCATTCATCAAGCTGTGCCATTTTTCTGTTGTATGTACTTCAATTTAAAATGAATACCACAATATTGCAGAATACTGAAAACCAGCACTACAATTTCTATTCAAAACTGTTTGCAAAGCCTTTGGACCACACTGTAAAGTGTTATCATCTTCATTTCACAGGTGAGGAAATGGTTTAGGCAGGAAGATAAGAAAAGTCTTTCCAGGGAGTGAACCAATTACTAGTAGCAAAGAAATTTCATGTAAGAAACCTGTCAAAGCATACACTCCTTTGTGTCTTTCCTTGCAGGGCTGATTTCAATCTCCCGTCAGCTGCTCTTGTGGTTAGTTACCCACGCTGTTGTTTTCTGCCATAGTTCCTTTCCTTTGTGCATCTGCAGTGAGCAAGCATCTGTCCCAGAGTAGATGGCTTCTTAATAGTTTGGAGGTCATAATGCATCTGGGTCATAATGCATCTGGTGGGTTCTACCCTTTAACATTTTTATTCTTTAGGTATGCAGAACTCAACAGTATTTTAAGCATACATCCTAAACACATTTTACAATGACCCTCTAGTGATTTCACATAAGAATGCCAGCATTTAACAATCACCTGCCAGGGAAAGCATTTGTTTGACAAAGGACATGCTACTATTCTGAATATTGGTGAAAAGATTCTACTCTTTTGGAAGAATACATTAGGAGCTAAGCCCTCAGAAGGGAACATACAATCTTCTGACTGCTCACTCTTCATCAAAAGCTTAGACACGATCTTTTTCCAGCTATGGACATAAGGAATTTGAATACAGAATTTAATAACCCTGGGTCTTATGTAAGAGAATAAGATACTGGGAGTTGCGCTGAGTCTATTAAATACCGCAGACCTAGTCTTGTCCAGAGGTCTAAATGTCTTTAGCCAGAATATGGAGAAAAGAGTAAAATATTAGCTCTAGGTGGAACTCTAAACATACTCTATTCATTTTTAAATTATAATATTAACTGGACAGTTTCAAACTACTATTTTAATAAAATCCAAAAAAGATAATCCAAGAACAAAGGGTTTTTGTTGATTATTTTCTAGAGTAGAATGAGCCATGTATGTTTTTGTACTCTCATCTTCATATTTGTTTCATTTTATTGTTTGTCTATTGTCAAGTGCTAGGATATAAGATGGTTAGAAGCTTAATTTAGTAATCTTAAATGCAAAAATCTGGCCAGTAAATTATATTAAAATCTATTTTGCAATAAAGTACTTGTAAATAAGAGACTTACTACTTCCTGAATGACTACTGGTTCAGAACTTTCTCCCTTTTCAATTTTCTCTCTTCTTATGAGGCCATACATAAGAAGGACCATACAGGGAAATTTTGTAACATTTTCCCAGAGATTTTTATCAGTGTAGTGAACGTAGTAGCCACGGGCAGTGTTTCTGAAGCCAAAAGACCAGCCTTATGGGGAAGCAGATGTAGCTTAAGTAGTTGAGCACCTACTTCCCATGTAAGACGTCCTGGGTTCAATCTCTGGTACCTCCTAAAAAAACAACAACAACAAAAAAAACAGCCTTATGATGTTGAGTAATTTAATCATACAGCCTATTTTCTCATCTATAAAATGAAGAAAATGGCGTCTATCTCAGATTCAATGAGATCATACATTGAAAGCCCACAGCATGCTTCAGGGTATATAGTAAACGCTAAGTAAATGTTATATTGAATTTTTTAAAATTTATTTTTTATTTTATTTTTAAATATATTTTTAATTTACTTTTAAAAGTTACTTAGATTACATAAAACGTTACATAAAAAAATATAAGGGATTTCCATATGCCTCACTCCCCACACCTCCTATATTTTCCCACATTAACAACTTCTTTGATTAGTATGGGACATTCATTGCAATTGATGAACACATTTTGGAGCTTTGCCACCAAGCATGGATTACAGTTTACATTGTAGTTTACACTCTCTCCCATTCAATTTTGTAGGTTATGGCAGGATATATAATGGCCTGTGTCTGTCATTGCAATGTCATTCAGGACGAAGTCCGGAAAATGCCCCCATATTACACCATTTTTTCCTTCTCCCTGACTTCAGCGCCTCCAGTGGCCACTGTTTCCACATCAATGGTATAATTTCTTCCATTGCTAGAATCACAATAAGTCTATAGCAGAATACCAGTAAGTCCACTCTAGTCCATATTTTATTCCCCAATCCTGAGGATTCTGGGATGGTGATGCCCACTCCACCTCTAATTGAGAGGGGGCTTGGATCCCATATGGCTGATGGATGGACTATCTTGCTTGCAGTTGTAGACTCTCTCGGTTCCTTGGTGCAGTGGTTGTCCATCCTTACCACCTCATTAGTTCCTGGGTGAGTCCAATGAACTGGAGAGTATGTGCTGCAACTATGCTGAGGCTCAGGGCCCAGCTGGCACATGAAGAGCCCAGAGATTCAAGTGTCTTGGACGTACACCTACCAACTACAGGTTCAATTAGAAGGGACAGAAGAGGCATGTGTAGAGAAATCACAACTGAGTCCAACTCTATCA